>CAJHNH020003835.1:286544-346544 GCA_905116865.2 Candidula unifasciata
AACTATCTAACTATGCTTGGCCTATTCTATTACATAGTTACGATGACGAGTTTAGGGTGGTCAGCTATATGGACCTTCCTGCTGTGGCAGATGTGTGGATGCGGTCATGCGACATATGCAAAGAAGAAGAAGACGAATTTTGAAATAACCAAAAAATTGCGTCTCATATTGGGACAACGGTTAATAGAAAATGTTCACGTTTGTTTCAGGCATAACGAGCAGTGTATCTAAAACAGACACCACTGTGGTAACAATAGTTTGCGTTTTTGACCATTTTGTTATCATTTTAGGTTTCTTAGGTTGCCTGCAAATTTGGAATCAGAACAGTTTAGAAAATGTGAATGATTTGAGCAATAACTATTCTATAAAATACGCACATGAACGATATACATCATCAATTATCATCAAGTGCCTTGTCAGCTGGCACAGGCTTTTATGCGTTGCCACAGACCTCAATCTGGTGTTCTGGATCAATTCTACTTATGATTTTTATCCATGTCACAATCTTAAACCATCAATCATCATTTCTCTTGCTCTGCCTCTGCTACCAATGATCTTTCCAGTCGTCAAGATATTTTCCAGTGCTCTTTTTCTCATCCCGTGACCAAAGAACCTTGTTTGTCTCGTTCTCATTGTTGTATATAATGTTCTACTTTCATTAGCCATTTCCAGGCAATCATTGCTAGTATTCTTGCCTGTCCAAGGTATTCTCAACATCCTTCTCAAGAACCACATCTCAACTGCCTCCAAACTCTTCTTATTTGTTTGCTCACATTCCAAAATTCACTGCTATACCCCAGAACAGACTTGATGTTACAATTCAATACTCTTTTTCTGATGTTTAATGAGAGTGATTTATTACATAAATACTTTTCATAAACAAGATACAGTGTGAATAAATGATTCCGACTATGTTAAAGATGCTATATTCTTTGAAAATACTCATGTTTTAAACTGTTATTGAACTGTCTGTCTTATTATGCAATCAACATTCAGTTTTGCTTCTACCCTTTCTGTAACTTCAGTCATTTTTGTGTGTGTGCCCCTTCTGGGTATAAAGAGATAATAGATCTGGCGAAAGAATGCAAGTCAGCACAACCGCTGGACCTTACACATACAGCTGAATTGTTCTGGCCTGAAACAAGTTAAGGGATTTAAATATCTAGTCAGTGTAATAAAGGAAAAAGGGGAGCTAGAGATAAAAGGTAAACAGGAAAACATCGAAACTGGAAGGTGTTATTTCATTCAGAATAAAGACACAATTTTAAAAAAAAAGGGGGGGGGGGGATCAGGGGACCAGTTAGTGATTAGTGAAGATTATCATCACAGCACTCCAGACAGATCCATAGGTGCCCCGACCTTCTCCTCAGAGCCTCACAGACATAAAATAATTGATGATGACTATTTTGTGTTGATAAATCAAATGTGCCGCTGGTAAAATATCAATATTCTACAGATCCAGCTTGCTTTCATGCGTTCATCAGCCTAGAGAGGAATATGGAGTCATGCCCCTTGCCACATTTATCACCCTGGTAAGTGCTGGGCATGACAATAATAACATTGCTTCCATCCAATGCTCGACCACGCAGAGCATTGGAAGTATCGGCAATACAATATACATGCCTTGTGCACGACTTAGCATAAATATCCATTTTTGTCTATGAGCCCAGTGAGAGAGGGAGGTCACAAAACAGAAATGCTTAAAATCTCATATGTCAAAACTGACACTTTTATATCTTAAAAACCACACTTGTATATGTTTAAAATGATACTTTTATTTTATGAGTACATCAATGGTCAAGCAAAAAGCTGTCAAGCTGAAGATTTACAGTCGACAAGCTGCCAGTTAGCACAGGATATACAGTTACATCACCAAGTTGTTGCCTGGTTGACTCAGCCATCTGTCTTCGCTTCTGCCTTTTCCAGCTGCAGATTATTTCAGACATCTGCTGGTTTCAGTCGCTTTTTTACACATCCTATAATCATATTACCTTTTTCCACTGCAGAGGTAAACAAGTGTCTTTAAAGGCGACAGTCTCTCTCCTTCATTTATTTTATTTGTTCCACATTCTTTTTTCCTCTTTCTGTATTTTATAGTTTTTCACAGCCCCCTTCCCCCCCCCCCACCCCTTTTCCTGTGTAGGGACTATGACCAGGATACTCTGCCCCTTTGTTGCTGTTGTGGTTTGTGTCGAGAAAGGCTCTGGCCAAAACATCCGTGTTTTTTCCTTGTGTGTTACCTTGTTCTCTTCCCCTTTCAGTACAAAAAGACTATAACAATATTTGTTTCCACAAAAATATGAGTCATGTCACTTTGTAGTTCTGATAAGAACAGAAAATGAAAGATGCCTTGTAAATGTAAAATCTTCCACGCCTTGAGGTGTATTGGGCCCATAGGGCTACATCTATAATTTATTGGCCAATGGGTTCTTGGTGGGTGATGTGGTCAGCATCATGCCAGCCCCCTTGACTTCCCAGGACTGTACCTAGTACACATTTCAGGCTGGATCGACCTGGGAGCCAAGGTCATTTTTGAAAAAAGTTCGGCACTATAATGACCCGAACCCACAACTTCCCATCCTCAGATGAGCATCTAGCCACTCTGCCACAGCTGCTCCAGTAAGGGACCTTGCAAACATCAACAATTTCTCCCGTAGTCGAGCACTAAAAAAAAAAAGACTAACTAGGCAATACATGAAGTTAAATTTAAATTGTCAAAAACCAGGGCTTTTTATCTAGGAGTATGCAACAATACACAGACAGTTCTGGCACCTTTTTTTAGTGCACCCTTTTTACAGCGCTGCCATTTTTGTGGTGAGGACTGGTAGTTTTGTCTGTTTGAATAAATATTTTTCGTGCGCCACAAATGAAGAAAGTTTGCGAAAAACCTATCCATTAAATAACATTTATATTGTTAAATTCTGCCTTAAACAGGCTTTGCTCCACTCTTGTACTACAGGTTTGGTGCACTGGGGTGAAAGACTCTTCTCACTGCAATTTATTGGAAAAGACTGAAGAATATATGGAGGCATGTTGTGTACAGTAGAAGTGATATTTGACAAAAGCACTGGCTTTATTACTGGTGAGGTGGCTTCCACTTGCCTTCAGCCCCTGACAGATAATTCCTATTTGTATTTTTGATCCTGTCTCACAAACATTTGGAGCCTCGCTCGTGCTACATGTTTTGTGTGCTGGGATGATAGACTCTCATATGATCTAAGCCAGTGGTTTTCAACATGAGGGTGGAGGGGCCCAACGAAGTTTCAAGGGCTGCGTTGACCAATTTTGAAATTGCATGAATTTCTACTTGTAATACTCTTGTTCTACTAACATAATTTTTTTAATGAAATTAAAAATAAAATATTTTTTTTTACACATTGTTTATAAATTTTTAAAAAAGCAAAGGACGTTTTTGTTATCATTAAAAAAATCTAATTAACAGGATAACACATGCATTTAGTTATAGTAAAGTTTCTCAGTTGTAAATTTAAGCAAAAAAAAAAAGATAGAAACAATAAATTTATTTCATTGTTACTGTAACATGCACCTGATGAGATACAGTGAAATATACCAGGCAATCAATTGTGCAATCTATTGTATATGTTTTTTTTTTTGTGTTCAAATTTAATTATAGATTATAAAAAAGGGGCTGGGGGGATACAGTGAAATATACCAGGCAATCAATTGTGCAATCTATTGTATATGTTTTTTTTTTGTTCAAATTTAATTATAGAATATAAAAAAGGGGCAAGGGGGGGGGGGGGGGGGGGGGGAGGGGTGGGTCTTGTCATATAATTAAAGGGGGAGCCACCTGTTAAAGATTGAAAACCACTGATGAAAGGGAACGTACTGGAGAATGTGTGGATGGAAGAATCTGTGTAGAGTACATGTGATCACTGACAATCTTTGAGGCTGGTGAGATGTGTTTTTTTTTTTTTTAACTTGAGAACCCCTCTACAAACAGAGTGACTGAGACACAAGCTAACATGATGTGACTACCAGGGCTTCTGTTCTTCTGCCGGTGCACAATGGTACACTGTACCATCACCATTTTCTTAAGCCTTGAATTGTTTTTTAGCCCTTCTTCTTCTTCTTTGTGTTAACCGGCTGTGAATTCCAGCAGAAGGTGCTGATTGTTTATCCGTTTTGACTTTGGCCTTGTACCAGGACCTGAGTTTTGCGAGTGCATCTCTTTTACTGGCTCATTTGTGTAATGTTCTTGTTCCCTGACTTTGAAAGAAGACGTCAATCCTATCTCTAGGATGACTGTGGCCATTTCAATCCTACTGTAATGGACATTTTGTTGTCAATACACACACCTTTTGAACTTTTTCGGTCCAATCAGGTTTTGTGGAAAAACAATTTCTTCCCCACGACATAATGCCACAAAAACTCTAACCACTTGTTGTCTTGTAGGAATGAAAAATAAATAAAATATACCCCTGTGGTTGCCAGATTTATTTAGTATACACTGACCAAAACTTAAATACAAGAAGACGCTTGATGTGCTGTTTGAGTCAAAAACATATCATATGTTGTCTGAGACTGAAAGAGTTAAGACACTCTGAGGTGAGTTCTGGCACCTTTTCAATCCAGAAAAATAAAAGCCCTGGTGACTACTCAAATCTAAGCTGAAAACTAGATATAAAAAAGAACGAAAAAACATGCCAGCCTGCAGGTGAGAAAACAAGCAGGCTTCTGTGTTATGGTGAATATATTTTATACATGGAACGAAGACTACGATGAATACAATTCAATATGAACAAGATGAGCATGAACATTGTTTAACATTATGAAAGATACAAGTTAAACAGTGCATATATTATTATGAACAAATGTTTATTTCATGCATGCATATATAAGCCTTCTCTGAAAAGTGCTGCAAATTAATTCTAGATGTTTGTAGTAGTTGTAGTAGCAGTAATTTTTATAACAAATATTCTGTTCAACCCTCTTCTCAAAGTATATATTTGTTATTTTATGTATCCTGTAAATTATATATTCTGGACAAGTAAGTAGTTTATATTATTGTATCAATATTGCTTTGGTTATACCTGTCTAGGCTGTGATTAAGACATAAATTATACTATGAATATTTAGATAATCTCACTAACACAGTCTGACTAAAATAGTGGATTTATTACATACGTACACTGGCACCTTTCCGTCTTTCCAGACGATAGTGTTATATTGCGCTATGAGGAGGCATGAGACAGAGGCCCACAGAGGCCTAGCAGATGGTCCGCCGATCATTGTCAGTGCCGTGTTGCCTATTTAATCTTGCATTTGTTCTTCTCTTCCTGTTTATTTGGCAGCTTTAGTAAACTGTTTGATGGGAACAAATGCTCTGCTGTGTTTGTTGTTGTTTTTCTTTATCTTCTTCTTCTTGTTCTCTAGCTGTAAACTCCAGTGGAAAGTTTTGGTTGTTCGTCCACTTCTGGCCTTAGGTCTTCTTCCATAACTTTCAGTGTCCTGCTTATTGCATGCAGACTGTGGGCTCTTTGCCTCTCAGGCAGATGCACTCCAACTTCAAAGGAATTATACAGCATATATAAGTATGACAGGGAAGTCCCTGTGGTGGAGCTGCTAGATGCTCACCGCAGATTTGTAGGTCATGGGTTCGCTCCCTGGTGGAGCCAAACATTTAAAAAAATGACCGTGACTTCCAGGTCGACCCAGCCTTGAGTGGGTACCGGGTGCCGTCCGGGGAAGTAGATGCTGACCACATCACCCATCTTGTGCCGATTGGTCTAAAAAAATATAGGTCTAGCCCTATATGCCTAAAGACATGGAAAAAGAGTCCTTTACTTACTTTTTTACAAGTATGACGTGAAATAGCTGGTAATGTGGTAGTCATTATCATACTTGTTGTGAGCAATGCAATTTTATTCTCCTTTTTTTTGGGGGGTATAAATAATATTTTATTTAATAATTTTTAGAGCACTTTTATTTGGGTTTTTGTGTGTGTCTCAGACAAATGCACTCCATCTTCAAAGGAATTATACAGCACATATAAGTATGAATGAAAAAGCTGGTAATGTGGTAGTCATTATCATACTTGTTGTGAGCAATGCAATTTTTTTCTTCTTTTTTGGGTAGAAATAATATTTTATTTAATAATGTTTTAGAGCACTTTTTTTTTTTTTTTTATGTGTGTGAGGTAAAAAAAAAATACTTTAATTAATAATTTTTCAGATAACTTTTATTTGGTTTCTGTTTGGTAGAAATAATAGTTGATTTAATAATACACTGGGAGATTAGGACTGCACGCCTGCTCCCATCAAGGCTACTGGCCTCCTGATTTACATTTTTTCTGACTGAAGGATCAAAGATGAAGATATCATAATTTCATAGAGCAGGTGTAACAGGCAGACAGACTGGCTGGATCTGCAGCCCTGGGTGGTGAATTGATACATGACAAGGCAGATGTGGTCAAGACCCTTTGGGAACAAGCAACAGAATCAGTTGAGATATAAGATTTTTATGGCCTGGAGAGAATGACGCACCTGGGTTGCAACCAGAGGGTCTGGCCAGCTCAGTACACTCAGAGGAAAGGCAAGACGGACATACAACCAAATTGTGACTGGTACCATCAGTATTGTAATTCTGAACTGGCTGCTAAAGATGAAGACAGAGCATGCATGGGAACGCTCCGAGTGCTGTGATGTCAATTCTTGTCTCAACTCAACTCAACTCATAGAGCAGGTTTCCCGTGTGGGTTCCTGTATCCTATTTCAGGAGTGAACAGAGCCGACTAATTACGTCCTAAAATGTTACAGTTAAAAGATGACAAGTTAGGGCAGACAAGTGGTCGGCAAATCGCAGCTCTTTAGTGACCTGAGTGCGGCTTGGCCAGTCGGCCACAAATTGATTTTGACTCCAAAAAACATGGCTCTTGACAGGTTCTTGAAAAACAATTTGGCTCTCAAAATTTTTTTTATCGTCCTGCTATGATTTTTGGGTCGTCTGACTAATGAGTTTGCAGACCACTAGCAAGACTGAGAGGTCAAATGTTTAACTAAGAATCGATATCAGAGCACTCAGAAACTTTCCATAAACACTCAGTTCTCCATCTTCAGCAGCAGAGACGCAATTCCGATAGTCCAAGTAACAGTCTGATTGTATATCTATCTGGCGTTTCTCTTGAGTGCTGATCCTCGACCAAATCCCCTGGGCACTTCTTGCAGCACTATTCTCTTTGGACCTTGATCATCCATCTGTACTTCTGCACTGTTCACTCACCCCCCAAGGGATCCTTACAACATCTAACAGTCCTGTATCAGTTGACCACCAAGTTGTACAGAACTAGCCAGTCTGTCTGCCTGTTCATTTCCTAATACACCGGCATATCAAAGAGGCTTAAAGAAATGTTCCAGTCGGTGCTCAATATGGCAGCTGCTTGGGCAAGTGGCCCACACCTCTCAGCCTGTGCCAGATCCATTACTACAGCAGTGCAGATTATTTACTGCAGAATACTGGAATAAACGTTACCAATCCTAAATATGAAAAATTATGCTAAGGTGGGACTGAGAAAGATCTAATTTATATGAGTGTTTGTTGAGTCTGCAATGTTCAGTGCACAAGCAAAACATTCTGACTTAGTCTGTTCTGTTCTGATGACCGAGGAAATCTTTTTTTTTTTTTTTTTCATGGTTATAACTGTCTTTCAATCAGCTTTTCCTTTTCTCTACATTATATTTTTCTAAAAATAATATTTAATGTATGTAATTGAATTTATTTGTATAATAAATTTAATCTGTGTAATTTAATTAGTGACAGTACGTGTAAAGTGGATTTACTCAAACATTCAAGTCAAAATGAATGAAATTAAACTCAAGTCAGCTGAAACAAAAAATGTGGATAAATTGGTTCTTTCATTACATTTTCAGTACAATTCATTAATTTGATGAAGTTTCATTATTTGATATTTCATTAACTAATGCCCATGAATTATCTTAGGTGTGTATAATTAGACAAATGTAATTGAACTGACACATGCTGGTGAGCTATGTAATTGGATTAATTTTGTAACTGAATTATTGGATGTATGTAACTCAACTCATGACACAGATGCAGCTCTAACTGTGTCAGTTGAGTTAACCAAAGTGATTACATGAGCTAGTGTAATTTTCACAAACTGGTGTAATTAAACAATCTAATTCTAATCAACAGCTGTAACAGAATTAGAAATTCTACAGAAATAACTACATGAGTTGGTGTAATTTTAACAGGCTGGTGTCAGCGAACAGGTGTAGTTGAAATTACTTAACAAATTACATGAGTCTATGTAATAAAAACGAGCTTGTGGAATTGAATTAGTCAGATGTAAGTAAAATGAGCTGGTTCTCACGGAATAAGCCAAATTAATTAGATGATTCAGTGTAATATTAATGACCTGGTGTAACTAAATTACCTAAAATAATTAATGAGTTCATGAAATGTTAATGATTTGGTGTAACTGAATTATTGTATGTCAGTGTGAAGAATAAACATAACATTAATGATGAAAAAGTAACGACAAACAACAAAAAGGTACTGGTAATGTACAAACAGTGGTAATAGACTTTTTTGATGACATTCTAACTAACGTGTCAGTGAGACTGAACATTTTGCATTCATTCTGGAGGGTAGTTTTTGTCAAATATACAAAATTAAACAAAATAAATGGGTAAACAAAAATGACAGTTTGAGAACAATCCTGAAGTACTGCTGTCGTTACAAAATCTCTCTCTATTCTTAAACTCTCTTCAAAGGAAGATAAAATCTCTCTCTATTCTTAAACTCTCTTCAAAGGAAGATAAAATTTCTCTTGTCCTCATCCTCAACGTTGTAATCGCAGACTTCAGGCTGGTGGCCCTCGATCATCTCCCAGGTCCCGTGGCAGTGGGGGACATCCACGGCCTTCCATGCTGTCTCCGTCTTGTAGACCCCGTGTCCCAGGCACCGCATGCCGATTTCTCGGTTCATAGCCACTGGTTGGCATTCCACGCAGATGGTTGTGTTGACTGTTAGGATGTTGGCCCATTCGGATTTGTCACAGCCATGGTGAGTGGAGAGGATCTTGTACTTGCCTCGGTATCTGTGTGACAGAAGCAATAGATATTCTTGAGTTGAGGCTGCAGAATTGGAGCTGGCAATACTACAGAAATGGAGTTGGGACTGGACAACTGATGCATAAAATACTACAGAGCTTGAGTAGAGACTGGACTCTTTATCTTGTTCGCCTTAACTGTCCACCCATCCATCCACCCATCCATCCACCCACCCACCTATCCATCCATCCAACAACCCGTGCATCCATCCATCCCTCCATCTACTGACCCATCCATCCATCCATCTGTCCGCTCACTCAGTACCCATCCACTCACTGATCCATCCACTCACCGATCCATCCACTCACTGATCCATCCATCCACACACTAACCCATCCATCCATCTATCATCAGTTTGTCCGTTCTACTTTATCTGTCTATGTTTTTTTTTTCCCTTCTAAATATCAAGTATTCCCCCCCCCCCCCCCCCCACTTCCCCCACCCCCAAGTAAACTCCAGCGGAAAGTTCTGGTTGCTCGTCCATTTCTAGACTTTTGTCTTGTTCCAGAACATGAGTATTGTGTGCACACCTGTTTTACAAATCTGGCTTATTTGTTTGCAGACTGCTAGTTATTCGCCTCTCAGGTAGTTGCACTCTGACTTCGCCAAAGGAAGGGACTAGACAATTAGTGCAAAAAAAAAACTAGAGAACTTGAGTTCAAACTGGATGATTAGTGCAGATAAAATCTAGCTTGGGACTGGACAACTAGAGCAGAAAATGCAACAGAACTTGCAGGAAATATTAGAGAACTAGAGTTGGGACGGGACAGTGCAGGAAACAGAGAGCTATAGTTTGGACTGGAAAGTGCAAGATACAGGGAACTAGAGTTGGGACTGGACAGTGCAGGAAACAGAGAACTAGAGTTTAGACTGGACAGTGCAGGAAACTTTAGAGAACTAGAGTTAGGACAGGACAATGCAGGAAATGTTTGAGAACTAGAGTTAGGAATGGACAGTGCAGAAAGTATCAGGGAACTAGACTTGGGACTGGAAAGTGCAATAAATATTAGAGAACTAGAGATTGGACTGGAGAGTGCAGGAAATATTGGAGAACTATAATTTGGACTGGACAGTGCAGGAAATATTAGAAAACTAGAGTTGGGACTGGACAGTGCAGCAAATATTAGAGAACTAGAGATTGGACTGGGCAGTGCAGGAAATATTGGAGAACTAGAGTTGGGACTGGACAGTGCAGGAAATATTGGAGAACTATAGTTTGGACTGGACAGTGCAGGAAATATTAGAAAACTAGAGATTGGACTGGACAGTGCAGCAAATATTAGAGAACTAGAGTTGGGACTGGACAGTGCAGGAAATACTAAAGAACTTAAGTAGAAACTGGACAACCAATTGTGTCGACAGAGAAGATGTCAATATATTAGGCACATCAGTAGGAGAAACCGTCAGAGAATCATAAACATCAAGTGATTTGTTGAGTGGCGTAGGCAATCATGCCTCTCTACAATCTGTGGTCCGTAACTGCCTGTATCAGTAGTGTGTTGACACCCCGCCATGCCATGCAAACGACTGTCAAGAATCTTCTCAAGCAGTCTTGCTCTGTCTCTCTTTTCTACAAATCTTTCCAGTGGTCAAAACATGTTCCAGTTTACCTCTTCTCATAACATGACCAAAAAAATGATGATTGTCTCTTTCTGATGTTTGTGATATGTTATCTTTACGCACCGGCCTCTATCAAAACATGTGGGTTGCTCTTCTTAGCTGTTTAAGATATTGTTCGGCTTCTTTATTCATTGTCCAGGGTTCACAGCTGTATGTTAGAACTGGCTCTATATAGCATGCGAGAATTCTTCTCCTAACCTCCAGTGACATAGATTTACTGCACAAATGTTCTTAATTTTATAAAAGGCAGTTTTGGCCTGTCCTATTCTAGTCTTTATCTCTGTGATACATTTTCCATCAGATATTATCCATGATACATTTTCCATCGGATGTTATCCATGTGCCTAGATACTTAAATTTCTCTACTTGATCTAAAATAATGCCTTTGGCTGTTATTATACATTGAGGCACTATTTTTTTTCTTGGAAATCACTTTTACTAATTATCAGATAGACACTGAAAATGTAAAACAGATGGATTGAATGAATGAGGACATTAAAGATAAACCAGAGATGAACGTTGCTGTGACCGGCTAAAGACGAGGGACACCTGAGATAAACGTTGCTGTGACAGGATGAAGACGAGGGACACCTGAGATAAACGTTTCTATGACAGGATGAAGACGAGGGACACCTGAGATAAACGTTGCTGTGACAGGCTGAAGACGAGGGACACCTGAGATAAACGTTGCTGTGACAGGCTGAAGACGAGGGACACCTGAGATAAACGTTGCTGTGACAGGCTAAGGAAAAGGGAAACCTGAGATAAACATTGCTGTGACAGTCTAAGGAAATGGGAAACCTGAGATAAACTTTGCTGTGACAGGCTAAAGACGAGGGACACGTGAGATAAATGTTGCTGTGACAGGCTAAAGAAGAAGGACTGAATTCCATGCATGATATCAAAAGGACTTTACAGGATAGGATAGAGTGGGGAATTTGGACTGCATCATCCAACAGGATGATGTTGATGAGCTGGGGCTGAACAACTTCAGAAAACACAACAAAGTCTACATAATGTTTCTGCTCATCAATCTGCCCACTCAGTTTTCTACCTATTCCTCCACCACCCACTCAGTTTTCTACCAATTTCTCCACCACCCACTCAGTTTTCTACAAATTCCTCCACCACTCACTCAGTTTCCTACCAATTCCTCCACCACTCACTCAGTTTTCTACCAATTCCTCTACCACCCACTCAGTTTTCTACCAATTCCTCCACCACCCGCTTAGTTTCCTCCTACCCAACTATCCACCCACCAAGTCACACACCCATCCACCCACCCAGTCACAAACCCAGTCACACACCTAAGCATCCCTCTTCCTCTCCCAGTACTCACGTGGCCCTGGTGAAGATTTCGTTGAAGTATTTGTCGTAGAGATTCTTCAGAATACCCTTCCAGGGGTCAAACTTCTTCATGGTCCGGAAGCGGCCAAACTCAATGGGCAACAAACGAGCTCGTTCTGTGGAAAGTAACATACAGATGTTCATTGTACTGAATGGCAGGAACAGAGCAGATATCTTCAACGATGTACGGACTGGGCTGGGGGACAGTGCCGAATATCTGACACTAACATGTTTGCGTGACCCGGGAGTAAAGCATGGTGAAGCACATCTATGTAGCCTTCAAGGCTGAGTTGGGAGACATTTTAATAAATTTCTCATAGGAACAATTAGTGAGCACGCATTGGAATGAGCAATGTGCAGTGACGTCGATAGTGACAATATAACATGTAAAGTATGGTGTATACAGGCGGGAGGACAGATTTAACTACACTGGGCTTTATCCGATGGCTCTCAGTCATCCTCTACAGAACAGCTAGTCGCTCACGAAAGTGCCTCTAAAATCACGAACTACGTAACTACCAACAACCCTCACAGTTATAAGGAACCCGAGTCCGAAAGGAAACTCTCATCCTTCAGACTCTGGGGCAAAGTACTTAACTGCTTTGCCATAAAGACATCCAGCAGCTGTGGTTTTCAGAGTTGTGTAATCCTTCATGTACTGCGAGTGGCCGGTTGCCAGAGAATTGGTAGTGCATTATATGATCATTTGCAAGTTAACTTTCTGTTCGGTTACAAACGCTGTTTCATCAGCCATTAACTATACTTCTAGTGTTGGACTAGTATGTTGGCACTTGTGACTTTTGCCTTATACATTTAAAGCAAATGTGTGCTAATGGCTTCCCTGAGACTTCAGCCTGTGCCAGTTTTTCCACAATAGACAGTAATTGATTTTCTGTGTGGTTTTCATTAACAACTATGGGATGAAACGTTTTCTATGAAATTGGAACGTCTTCTTCTTCTTCTTCTTCTTCTTCTTTTTCTTCTTCTTCTTCTTCTTTTTCTTCTTCTTCTTCTTCTTCTTCTTCTTCTTCTTCTTCTTCTTCTTCTTCTTCTTCTTCTTCTTCTTCTTCTTCTTCTCCTCCTCCTTCTTCTTCTTCTTCTTCTTCTTCTTCTTCTTCTTCTTCTTCTTCTTCTTCTTCTTCTTCTTCGTCTTCTTCTTCTTCTACTTCTTCTTCTACTTCTTCTTCTTCTTCTTCTTCTTCTTCTCTTCTACCTCATCGAAATGTCTGGGGGAGATGTAACATTCCTTGATGAGCTCTGTCAAGAGTACTATTACGACTGATGTTCATTTGAGTAAGGCTGTTTTTAATGCCATTACTCCATCTATTCCGAGGTCTTCCACTCGCTCTACACCCGTTGTAACGTTTTAGCGTAGCTTGCTGTGGCAGATAGTACCAGGGCATTCTTGTTAGGTGTCCAAACTACTTCATTTGTTGTTCTTTGATGACCTGTAAGAATGATTTTATTCCTAGCATTCGTCTGATTTCGATTCTGCCTTTCCTTGAAACTTCTGTAGCTCTTCTAAGGCATTTCTTCTCTGTTGTCACAATTTTACCCTCATTGCAGGATCTTAGTGTCCACCTTTGGCACTGATAGCATAGTGTTGGCTATAAAATTGGAACTGCGATTACAAAAGGTAACTGGGTCTACTGAATGCTGCTATGAGTTATAGGTAGGAGGTAAGCTGTACCCCACCAGGACAACCCACCAGTGATAAACACCCGGTGGCACAAAGTGCCACCATGCGAATGCGGATCACCCGTGGAGAGGTCACAGAAACCCCTTTCAGCCGTTAGGCCATATCTATAAAACAATAACTACTTCACAAGAAAGAACATTTCCGTTTCCTTCGGTCCGAACAATTTGACAAGTCAGAAAACATAGAAAGGTTGATAACAGCGTCTGTGCTGCTTTTGATTAGGAAATAAACAATTACATGAATTATCTCCCTTCGATGACAAGCGTCATTAAAAAGGGATTTGTAAGCAATGTTGAATATAGTGTATATACTGTATGCATGATATTTTCATAGTTTATATATATATATATATATATATATATATATATATATATATATATATATATATATATATATATATATATATATATATTAATATATATATATATATATATATATATAGAGAGAAGAGAGAGAGAGAGAGAGAGAAGAGAGGAGAAAGAGGGGGGGGGGGGGAGAGAAACAGAAATATTGACAGAAACAGACAAAGACGGCGAGACACTGACAGACAGACAGACAGACAGAAAAACGAGATTGTCTCGGTGTGACGTGTGTGTGTGTGTGTGTGTCTGTGTATGTGTGGTGCAGGAAATTCAGGCAGCATTTGATGATTTTACAAAATCGCTAAATTAAACGCGTCAACAGAGATTTGTTTTTCGTCGACCAGCAAGCCGAGAGAGTTAGCGCTCGGTGGTCTGTGCCATTCTGTCTGTATCGAAAACTGTTCTTGTCAACTCGTCTCTAGTCGTTAGTGGAGGTTCTGGTATCACCACTATACCGACGGGTTGCCAGATAATTACTCCATTCTTGTGCCAATGGAAAATAACACAAAACGTTCTTCAACGGTATCATTTGGTAACTAAAAAAAAATATAAAAAAAAACTGTAAGTCCCAGCAAAAGCCTCAAGCTTGCACACGCAAAGCACAAATAACATAAGGCATCTGTCAGATGTGCCAACAGTAACGGTGCCACGATACCTGACAAGGTTGGCCACCACTGCTACACAGATTTTCTGTTTGTTTAGTTACGTTTAGAACTCGGAAACTTTCATATAAGTGCTTCGTCCTCATCTTCAGCAACCAGCGCGGAGTTCCAACTCCGATGGTACCATTAGCAGTCTGAATGTAGGTTGGCCTCGCATTTTCCTTGATTGTTAATGGCCACATCCTTTGGTCACTCCCAGCTGCACCACTCTGTTCAGATCGCGATATTCTGTTTGTGCTTCTGCGCTGATCATTGGCCCCACCAAACCCTCACAACAACCTAGCTTCGAATATAATAATTTCACCACTAGTTGGTTCAGCACCAGCCAATCTATCTGCTTTGTGTTTTCCATGACGGCAACAGACTCCAAACCGCCAACACCCCCCCCCCCTTTTTTTTTTTTTTTTGCACTGAGAAAGCAGCAATGCGGGTGGCCAGGAAAAGTTCAAATCTGGACAGGACAGACCAACCATAAATATTGGTTTCAATGTGATCGTTCGATCAATCGGAATATCTCCTCTGGGTTGCTACCTAAGCATCTACCATACAATTATGAGATTAAAGAGTCTCAATTTGGACGGCAGGCCAACTAGGTAGATCTCGGATAGCCCTTTCAACTTTGAAAGAAGTTTAATTAGAGTACCTGTGACGGTTACTCCAGCTAGGTGTGACCTGAAGTCCTATGCCAGACATCAACATTTGGCCAGAAGCCTTAATATATTCACGAATTTTCTAGAAGCTCCAGTATCGTATCCAACAATGTAGCCGATTTCTTAGAGATTGTGGAGGCTAGGCAAACGGACAGACAGGCAGACAGACAGGTAGACAGGAGAGTGGTGGGTAGATGGGGAAGGAGGGCGGGAAAAGAGAATACTTGATATATAGAGGGAAACAACATAAAAACATAGACAGAATGGAAAGGACAAACTGATAGATAGATCGGTTAGTGTGTGGATGGGTGGATGGATGGATGAATGCAGGGATGCATAGATGGAACGGTGGGTGGATAGGTACGAGGGTGAGCTAACAAATGGATGGATGGCTCGGTAGATGGACGAATAGATGGGTCAATGGATCGATGCATAAGGAGGTGAAAGAATGAATGTATGGATGAGTGGGTAGACAGTGGATGGATGAGTCGGTATATGGATGGATCGATAGACTGATGAATGGGTGGATGGATAGACAGGTGTGTGGATAGACAGATCGATGTGTAGGTGTACAGGTTGACGGATGGGTATTTGGTTGGATTGATAGTCAGATGGATAGACAGTTAGTTAGAAAGCTGGATGGATGGATGGATGGATGGATGGATGGATGGATGGATGGATGGATGGATGGATGGATGGATGGATGGATGGATGGATGGATGAGTCGGTGACAGGATGAATAGTTCGATCGACAAGAGGACGAAAAGACAGACAGAACGTGGTCAAACAATACACAAAATCAAATAATTCCCACAGAAACACACACACACCCACACACAAGACAACAAACCACAGTCACACAAACAAGACCAGAAACCCCGCAGACATCGACCTACACAAACATGGCGCTAACGTTTACAGAACACGTACAGCAACCGACAGCTGCAGCTCCGGAACAAAGACCTCATTCAGACACTTCCAGCAGCCGTCGCTCCGCCCGCAGCCTTCCTCCAGCCCTGAGCAGACAGTGACGACTCTGGGATGAAGTATATGTAACCCCAGGAGATAGAAATAAGATCAACATTTATACAAGTTTGTTGCCCGGCGCGCTAGGGAAGTTGGTTAAACCAGCCTCGCGGCGACCAGTTGAGAAACTCCTTGTAGTCCGAGTTAACGCTCGGGTGTAGGCAGAAAAACCATATATTTCCCAGATTTAGGGTATCGATCATGGAATCAAGGCAGAAGGGTTGCGATATCCATAGTACCTAGCCAAAGGGTTTATAACTCATGGATTCTGGATCCAAAATAAAAAAAATAAAAAAAAACAAATACAACTTTGTGGTTATTCTGCTGTGAACGGCTGCTCTACTAAACAGTATGGACATCAATGCACATTAATTAATCAATGCACTCGGGACGTTTCCAGACGTGCTCCATCTCCTTCCTCCGGAGCCAATGAAGAATCGACATGCTAATAGTAGCCTGAAATTTCCTCCTGCCATATGTTTAATCAGCGTCCTCAGTGGCTCTTGAACTACTGCCACATCTTTGGATCCTCCTAGCTCTCTCTTTTAGATCTTTTTTAAGGCAGCTACCACCCCTTGGACTGTCCCAGCCAGGGCTGCCAACGAGATTTTTTTTTGAAAAACCCAGCTTCGCGAAACAAAAACCCAAGCAATACATAGACACACACACACACACAAAACCCAGATTGTTAAAATGTACACATTTTTTTTTCGAAACGAAAGATTTACCACTTTTATGTGAGGATATATTTTTAAAAACAGCCAGATTCCACCAGACGTCAAATAAAAACCCAGATCTTGGGGGGAAAACCCAGCATTGGGAGCCCTGGTCCCAGCACTCTCCAGGGAGCGGTAACGCCCACTTTGAGAAGCACTGCGCTAGAATACTCAACAAATAAAGGATTGCAGAACTCTGAAACTTGTCTCCCACGGACTCCCTACTTACCGGCAGAAACATGCAGGGCCACGCCAGCTAGGCAACAGATATCCCACGATTGAGTTTCACTGTCCTTTCAATGTCAGCGCAACTACATTTCTTTGTGTTTATCGAAGTAGTTTTCCCTTTCCCTCCGCGAACATGTGCGTCTGATAATCTATCCTCCCGATCTGAGATCGTCCCGTGTTTGTAAACTTTTCAGTTTGCTGCGCTAGGGTTTACAAGGCTAGGCCCTGAGACGTACATATATATATTCGAGCACATGTATAGATAGACAGAAGAAGGCAGACTGTCACATAGGTAGCAATGTAAACAGACAGACAGATTGACAGACAGAAAAACAAACCGACTGATTAGATAGATAGATAGACAGACAGACAGGTTAGACAGACAGACAGGTTAGACAGACAGACAGGTTAGAAAGACAGTTTAGACAGAACAGACTAGACAGACAGACAGATTAGATAGACAGACAGACAGACAGACAGACAGACAGACAGACAGACAGACAGGCAGGCAGGCAGGCAGGCAGGCAGGCAGACAGACAGACAGACAGACAGACAGACAGACAGACAGACAGACAGACAGACAGACAGACAGACAGACAGACAGACAGACAGACAGACAGATAGATAGATAGATAGATAGATAGATAGATAGATAGATAGATAGATAGATAGATAGATAGATAGATAGATAGATAGATAGATAGATAGATAGATAGATAGATAGATAGATAGATAGATAGATAGATAGATAGATAGATAGATAGATAGATAGATAGATAGTTAGATAGATAAACATGTGAATGGACATGCAAACAAGCAGAAAGAACGGGCTGACGGACAACCAGGCAGGTTGTCCAGGAAATGTCAAGCTGTGATAACTTAAATAGGAGCTAAATTATAATTTCCGGAGTTGCCAAGAAATTCTGGCCTCAATTCTGTCTAGTGCCTTTTCTAATCCCCCTAGCTTGGCCAGATTGTCACTAAATCTAATACATACTTGTAGTTGTGAAGTCACTCTGGTGGTGTCATTTCCGTCACCTCATCTCAGCAAATTTCACAAGTTTCACAAGTTCCAATCCGATTATTAGTAATGGCGGGTTAGTCTAATCAATTTGCATGCCGTTTGAGGCGATTACGGAAAGTTGGTATCAGATTGTCTGGTTTCATTTTAAACACATACACTCACACACACATGCAACCTGCAAATGTCAACTAATCAATGACAGGTCTTCCTGATGCTTGCGGTGGGTGGGGGTGGGGGGTTATTAGGAGATTCAAAGAGGATGAGGAACGATAGGTGTTCGCCGAGAAAGATAAGGGTTGAGAAGAGAAATTGGGAACAAGAAGAAGAAGAAGAAGGAGGAGGAGGATTAGGAGGAGGAGGAGAAGAAGAAGAATGAGAAGAAGAAGAAGGAGAAGGAGAAGAAGGAGAAGGAGAAGAAGAAGAAGAAGAAAAAGAAGGAGAAGAAGAAGAAGAAGAAGAAGAAGAAGAAGAAGAAGAAGAAGAAGAAGAAGAAGAAGAAGAAGAAGAAGAAGAAGAAGAAGAAGAAGAAGAAGAAGAAGAAGAAGAAGAAGAAGAAGAAGAAGAAGAAGAAGAAGAAGAAGAAGAATAAGACGGAGGAGGAAGAGAAGAATTAAAAAGAAAAGAGCATTTCCGACTATCGGGGGATATTTAAAGTTTGCATTGTATATCTTCGGAGCTTTTCGCGCCTATCTGAGAAGGCTAGACGTCAGAACCACTACCCGAGGGCCGAGGGGGAGCGTATCACCATCTTATTATTTTGTTTTAAAAAATTTATATAGTTCACGCCGTGAGTGGAGCCAGGTCTGCATGACCCAAAGCCAGACACCGTAACCTTCAAACCAACATAGTCCTGGAACAGATTATGTAACAAATGCTAGGATATGATTTGTCACCACAATCGACGTCAATGCATATTCTGCATTCACAAATAACGAATGTATGTTAACACTGCTCGTAGAATCTGACATTCGCATTGACGTGTGCAAAAATACAAAAGGAAAATGGCGCGAAAATTGAGAATCACTAAGAGATCATAGACTAACATGGTTAGTACAATTTAGGGGCTAGAGGCGGCAAAACAACGAAAACCCTTGGTTTCCAGGCACTTTTTAATGAAGAAGTTAAATTTTCAGAACCGATATTGCACTGTTTAAAAATACACGTGCATTTCAAATAATATGATATTCATATAAAAACTGTTAAAAACAAAAGCCTCTATGTCTGTGGTCCTTAACCTTCGCAATGCCGCGACCGTTTCTTACAATTACTCATGTTGCGGCAATCCCCGAACATACAATTATTTTCGTTATTACACCATAACCTCAATGAATATGTGATTTCCGGTGATCTTTGGCGACTTTAATGAAAGGGTCCTTTGACCCAAAAGGGTCGCCACCCACAGGTTTTGAGAACCGCTGCACTATGTATTGAAGAGTGGGGTCTTCCGGCTCTCTAGCGTAGTTGGCTAAACCGGATTGCGCGGTGACCGGGTGACGAACTTCTTGTGGTCCGGGTTCACTCTCGGGAATAGGCAGAAAAGCCACATTTCTCCCAGATTTACTGTATTTATCATGGAATCAAGGCCGAAAAGTTGCGATATCCATAGTACCGAGCCAAAGGGTTAACAACAACTCATGGCTTCTGGATATTAAAACAAACAAACAACAAACAAGAGTGGGGTCAGCTCAATGCCCTTAACAATTACCGAGGGTTCGTAAACCCCCAGACTTCGGTGCCCGGGACGTTTGATTTGTATTACAGTGCGTTTGAAAAGTCGTGACTTCACACATTACCAAATATCTCCAAAACTACTCTAGGAACACCACTAATATTTGCATGTACACTTAGATTTCCCGTATCCTCATGATTTTGTAAATAACAGTTGCACAGATACAGTTGTTTTCTTAAAAGGGACGAATTTCTCTATCTTAAATTGACCAATAATTTGTTGTTGCCCTGAAAAACAGAATATACAATAATGGATACACGCGTGGAGATTGTTTGTAAATCGGTTAACATGTACAGCGATGCGTAGTGATTACTATGACAGCCTTTTCTGCATACAATAAAAAAAAAGCGCAACTCACGGGAGACTGATACTGTAGATCATTACCTTGGAGTGAAACGCACACGAAACAAGTGTGGAGATTGTTTGTAAATCGGTTAACATGTACAGCGATGCGTGGTGATTACTATGACAGCCTTTTCTGCATACAATTAAAAAAAAGCGCAACTCACGGGAGACTGATACTGTAGATCATTACCTGGAAGTAAAACGCACACGAAACCGTGTGGAGATTGTTTGTAAATCGGTTAACATGTACAGCGATGCGTGGTGATTACTATGACAGCCTTTTCTGCATACAATAAAAAAAAACCGCAACTCACGGGAGACTGATACTGTAGATCATTACCTGGGAGTGAAACGCACATGAAACACGTGCAATTTGATGTTTAAAAAAGTTCCTGCTACTCAGTTGACGGTAAGAACGCCGACGGTTTGCCTTGAAACATTTACCGCAAACAAGGCAAAATGAAAACCAGATGTGTGATTAAAAAAAAGGTTGTTGCGTATCCTTTACAGGACGTTGCAGAACCAACCCTAACAGCCCCTGGCTGTTGTGTGGTTTCTCTAGGCAAATTTACGTCCAGTAGTTTGCCATTGCTTTCTGGACGGTCGGCTTTCTTGATACCACTGTCGAAACCAACGCAAGGCGCATTGCCCGCAGCTGGAATCGAACCCGGCATCCCGGCATTACGAAGCGAAGTGTTCGCATCGACTTAGCCACAGAGCCGACAAAAAAAGGAAAATCTTACAAAGACATGATTATTAACAGGTTGCATGTCAAATTTCTACAACTTACACAGAAATGTCGAATGAAGTTCAACCCCACGACGAGCGATAAACACCCAGTGACACAAACTGCTACCATTCAGATGAGAATTACCCAAGCACAAGCCCAGAAACCCCGTTTAACCTTTTTTAGGGTTGTATTAGGGCCCCCGACAAGAGCCAGGGTTGGTCTTTGAAGTGACGACAAATTGCGCCCCACACTGGGACGGCAACACCACTATATACACAACGGTCAATGAGCTGTTGATTTTTTTTAAGTTATAAAGGACTTCTGAAACGGACTAAAACTTTGGCCGCTGCGTCAGGTTAGCAGGTTTCCCACAGCCAGCAAGTCCATGCTGATATTAAATATGTGGGGGGGGGGGGGAGGGACGAACCACGTTGAGTCACCTTACCATGTTCTAAAAGGGGTAAAAGGGGGTTACAAGGAATCTAAGCCAATGTCTTATCCAGTTGGTCATGCCTAAGCCTTGTTTAAGAACACAATAATAATAACACAGTGCCGATTAGCAAAAATATATTAATATATATGAAATACAGTTGGGTACTTTAATGCTATACGACCTCATCTTGTCGGCTTTGAGATTTCGTAGGGAATTCCTAGTGATCCGTGAGCGTTTTCCTAGACCGTACCACATTATTGGGAGGTAAGGGTTAGGGGTAGTGTTAAATGAGTATCGAATTCGGTTCTTAATTTATAACGTACCCCAAAGAGGAAATCCCCGTGGGAAATCCACAGCTGACCTGACAGTCCATTATTTCAAGGGGTGCAAGTGTGCTGTTGTGTGGTGCTTTTTTTGAGTGTTCATCTAGTGTCTTCTAATCCTAACCCTAACCCTAAACTTTACTGTAGAGAAATCGCGAGAAACTACAACCTGAACACCATAGAATTTATTGGGAATGTCTCCCGTGACGTTGTCGTGACGTCAGGGGGAGGTTATAAATTAAGTACCTCGAATTCTACTAAGCCTAACCCTAACTTCCATATACTTTGGGACGTTCTGGGCATTTCCCTACCAAATCTTGAAGCCGACGAGACGTGGTTGTATAAAATTAAAGCATCCTAACTTGTATGTGTGAACAAATACTCAGAAAACTTCTATAGAGAATAATGCGGACTTTCCCCCCGTTTAAAACATTGCCTAAAATGGATGTAAACGGGGTGGGGTGTGTAACCTCTATAAATTCTTTCAGGGGAAAAGAGAAAAAGGGGGGGGGGGGGGGCAACAGGTATACTAAGCTCCCAGGTTCCGCCCGCCGCGGTTGCCAGTCGGTGTCTCAGCCAGCGATCCCTCATTTGGGGTAGCGACCAGTTTGTTGGGAACCATTGCTACAAAGAATATACAGGGCAAAAACCACACACTCCACCACCTCCTGCTCCGACCGCACCCCATGTTCCGAATTCGCTCCAGCCAGACCTGTGAGAAAGAACAGGACGGAAATCGACACCATAAAAAGGCGCCGAAAAAAAACAACAACTGTACTATGATAGAGACAGGACTGTTTTCACTTCTGTATACGACCTTGATTCGAATATTTTCCTACTGCCGGCCATTTCTTTCTTTGATTGACAACCAAAGGCGGAAAACTGCAGGCAGATTTGCATATGTTCAATATGCGGTTTGCATGATAATGAATGGGGATTGAATGACACAAACGCAGTCTAGACAAGGCAGGTTCTGTCGTGTTGCGTTTAAGCACCCCTGTCTAATTTCTTTCACGGGTTTCTTCCATTATATGCACATAACTTTTGGCGTTGCGAACGCGCTTCGTAATGCTGGGGTGGCGGGTTTGATCCCAGCTGCGGACGATTTGTCTTGCATTGGTTTCGACAGTAGTACCGAGAGCTGACAGTCCAGCAGCAATGGCAAACTACTAAACGTAAAATTTGCCTAGAAAAACTACAACAGACAAGAAAAATGCTGGTGTTGGTTCTGCAACGTCCTGTAAAGGATACGCAACTTACTGTTTTTTTAAA
Source organism: Candidula unifasciata (assembly GCA_905116865.2). Taxonomy (NCBI): domain Eukaryota; kingdom Metazoa; phylum Mollusca; class Gastropoda; order Stylommatophora; family Geomitridae; genus Candidula; species Candidula unifasciata. The sequence goes on from CAJHNH020003835.1 coordinate 309,803, forward strand.
CCTACATGTCGCAAGAGGACGGCCGTGGAAAATATGGATCGACAACATTAAAGACACTCTACGCCTTCCAAAATGACAATAGCCAGTGGCAGCCCACGTGCACTGGATCGCAAATTATTCCTCCCCACGGTGCTTAACGGCAGAAGTGGTTTATGATGATGATGATGATGATGATGATATCGCTTATTTCGAGCAGAGTTAGACATATTTCATCCCCTCAATCACCTTGGCTTCCAGGCCGACACAGCTTTAAATGGGTACTAGGTAAGGTAACGGGAAGTCAAGGCGGTCGGTATGATGCTGACCTCATCTTTCATCGAGTACCGATTAACCAAAAATAAAGTAACGAACCCTTTTCCACGACTTCAGACGAATTGGGCATAGAAGGGCTAGACATATTTACAGACAAATCGGCACTCGGTGTGCAATGTGATCAGCATCATGTGGCCGACTTTACTTCCCGTGACCGTACCTGCTACTATTTAAGGCTGGGTGGACATGGAAGAAAATTTCATTTCTGAAAGAAAGAAAAAGGGTTAACAGCCCGGCTCTTTTAGAAACTGAGCCCGCGACCTTCCGTTCCGCGGGCAAGCGTCTAACCGCTACATCACTGTGTCTTTCGTTTATTCTTTTCTCATCTAGGCTTTCTGTTGTCACACAGTACACTGTTTAACCTTCACTGAATGTTAAATTAGGAATCGATATCGTAGCACTCGGGCAACTCCCAGAAGCGCTCCGTTCCCATCTTCAACGGCAAGCGAAGAGTTCCAATTCCGATGGCATCTGTAACTGTCTCATTGTACATCCATCTCGTTTTCAATTGCGTGTTGAGCTTCGGCCAGATCCCCTGGTAACTCCTCGCAACGCCATTCTCCTCAGACCGTAATGATCTATTTGCGCTTCCGCAATGTTCACTCGCTCCCAAAGGGCCGTCACAACATCTAGCTTGTCATACCTCGGTTCACCACCAGGTGGTGCAGAACCTGCAATGATGTCTGCCTGCTCGTTTCCCAATACACCAGGATGCCCGGCGAAAATATCCAAAGGACGCTAACTACCCAGGACCTCTGAAGCGATGCTTGCCACTCTGCACGGAGCATGGCTGTCTCTTTCTTTCTCAACGTACTCAGTGAGTCAGTTACAAATACGACACCTTTATTGCAAAGTCACAGAAGCGATGAGTCACGATCGTCACTACTGGCCCTAGACAGACGTTTAACAAGGAGGAGGGCGCCACTGCAACGGCATACGCTATTCTCATGATAATGTGAAACCAGAGACTTGCCAAATGATTTGTCCTAGTTATCCTAAGAATGTCTTTGTGGAAGATGATAGTCAGTGATTGGAATTCTCCTCAATCGTCGTCCCTTCTATAGTCCCTTCGGTGTAGCGCAGATACTCGCGCGTCTACGTCCTTTTGTCTCGTGTTCTGTTATACATTTTTTTTTTTTAAAGGACATTTCATGTGTGTGCGGCGTCAGGTGCATAGGCGTTGCGAGTCCGACTCGTAATTCCAACATACCACGATCGAAACCCACTGCTGGCTACGTGGATTTTCATCATGGTGTAACAGGTCGACCCAGCCTAACATGGGTACCCGGATGGCTGTCCTGGGGAAGCAAAGACGACCGGTGTAATACTGACCACATTACCCACTTTGTTCCGATTGGTCTGTAAAAATATGGGATGCTCTTCCCATATGCCCGATGCACCTAAAGGCGTGAAAAGGCATTTTTACTTTACTTGTACATGTCATGCGTGCCACTGGCTTGGCGTGCATGTAATCATTGTAAATGCCGCTTACACATTTCACTGCTAAAAAAATGCATTGCTATCATCATTAACATCAGGTGCCTTGCCGACTGGCGCGGCCAATCATGCCTCTCATTACAATCAGCCATCTCATGCAGCATGTATCAGTTCGTGTGCCGACACACCTCCATGCCATGCAACAAGACTGTCACGAATCTTCTCTCGTTGTCTTCCTCTATCTTTTCCCCTATCCCTCCTTCCACAGATATTTCCAGTGGTCTCAGCATGTTCTATTTTCCCTCTTCTCTTAATATGGCCGAAAAATGATGACTGTCTCCTTCTGATGTCTGTGATAAGTTGTCTTCGGGCTCCCGCCTGTTTCAAAAGCTCTTGGTTGCTCTTTTTGGCTGCCCAAGGTATTTTAAGCATTCTTCTGTAAATCTCTGCAGCCTCAAGAAATTGTTGGGCCAGCCTACTGATTGTCCAGGACTCACAGCCATATGTTGAAGCTGGATGTATGTAGCAAGCAAGAATTATTTTTCTAACCTTCAATGACAGAGATATATTGCATAAGATGTTCTTCATTTTTGTAAAATGCAGTTTTTACCTGTCCTATTCTGTTTTTTTTTTTTTTTTTTTTACATTATCTATGTGATACATCTTCTATCGGATATTACCCATGTGCCCAGATACTTAAACTTCTGTGCATTACTATATAATGTGTTATTACTAGTAACTGTACATTAGTGTTATTACTTCCGGTTAAAATGGACGCTAGACAGCGGCGCTGTTCGAAGCAGAGGCAATTTTTTTGCTTCTGCCGGACGGTGGCCGAAGTATTTTTGCTCCATTTGTAGACTGGATATAGTTTCGTCGCTCAGCTTCTGAGTTGAATGCATGGCGTGACCCTGTGAGCTGCGGATTGCATTTGGAATGTTTTTTCGACTGTGACCAACGTGGTGTGAATTGGAGATTCAGAAAATGGCGTGATGCCGGTCGTCAATGTTGGCGGTGCCCGGATGTGATTACAATAGATCGCGTGGGCAACTGCTGATCTGTAGGCAACAAGTTCTGCTATCATCAATGATGAACTGCATTTCTAATGCTGGACTGTTTGTGCTAGCACTTCGGATGGCTACCGTATGCTTTAATGCGAGTGTATGCTAGATATGCTGAGACAGCAGTCTGTCAATCTTTCCACAAGGGACTGTGATAGACATTCTGAGTGTTTTTTCGTTGGCACAGGAGCGGAGCAAAGATGGGGCGACCCGTTTGCTATGAAGCTGAAACTAAGACTACCAGACTACCAGTGTTATTACTGTTTACTGTGCATTACTATATATTTTGTTATTACTGTTTACTGTGCATTACTATATAATGTGTTATTACTGTTTACTGTGCATTACTATATAATGTGTTATTACTGTTTACTGTGCATTACTATATAATGTGTTATTACTGTTTACTGTGCATTACTATAAAATGTGTTATTACTGTTTAATGTGCATTACTATATAATGTGTTATTACTGTTTACTGTACATTACTATATAATGTGTTATTACTGTTTACTGTACATTACTATATAATGTGTTATTACTGTTTACTGTACATTACTATATAATGTGTTATTACTGTTTACTGTGCATTACTAAATAATGTGTTATTACTGTTTACTGTACATTACTATATAATGTGTTATTACTGTTTACTGTGCATTACTATATAATGCGTTATTACTGTTTACTGTACATTACTATATAATGTGTTATTACTGTGTACTGTACATTACTATATAACGTGTTATTATTGTTTACTGTGCATTACTATATAATGTGGTTTTACTGTTTACTGTACATTGCTGTATAATGTGTTATTACTGTTTACTTTACATTACTGTATAATGTGTTATTACTGTTTACTGTACATTACTATATAATGTGTTATTACTGTTTACTGTGTATTACTATATAATTTGTTATTACTGTTCACTGTGCATTATTATATAATTTGTTATTACTGTTTACTCGGCATTACTATTAGGGCTGTACCGAATATTCGCTTCGTATTCGCTTCGGGGCCGAATAGTGGACCCAATAACTATTCGGTATTCGGCCGAATAGTTGCGGTCGGGCCGAATACGAATAGTGGTTACCTTACTCCCGTTTTTGCATACACTGTGATGGACTGAAATAACTCTCTCATTAACACGATAGTTGCTGTTGCCTAAGTCTGTCGTAGCAGACGAAACTGCGACCCGGTTGCGTGGTACAAACTGCATACAATGCCAACCGCAGTGTGTGTGCGTGTGAGTGTGTGTCTGTGTGTGTGTGAGAGGAGAGAGAGGGGGAGAGAGAGAGAGAGAATGAGATCATGCATTTTTGGTTCTTTCAGGGTGTCTTCGCCCAAATCAAATTTGAAAATACTGCTAACGAAAATATGAAGGTGCGTTTAAATTACATCAAACGAACGGCCGAGCGAACGATGGTTTTGAAAGAGGTGGGAGCCCAAAGACAACTAATCACAGATATCAGAAGGAGACAGTCGTCATTTTTCAGCCAGGTTATGAGAAGAGGGAAAATGGAACATTTGGTGACCACTGGAAAGATCTGTGGAAGGAGGGATAGAGGAAGACAACGATAGAAGATTATTGACAGTTTTGTTGCATGGCATGGAGGTGTGTCAACACACGAACTGATACATGCTGCAGGAGATAGCAGGTTGTGGAGAGGCATGATCGCCCACGCCAGTCGGCAAGGCGATGATGATGATACACTATTCGTATTCGGCCGAATAGTTGGTCCCACTATTCGTATTCGGCTGAAATCCGCACTTTTCAGCCAACCATATCTAATTTAATCACTATTCGGTACAGCCCTAATTACTATATAATTTGTTATTACTGTTTACTCGGCATCACTATATAATTTGTTAACTCTTTGCTGTATATTGAAAATACGCCACTCTGTTTACGTCTCAACTACAGCAGAAAGAACGTTCCCTGTATACCATACAGAAGCTGTAACACGTGTGAGCTACCAGTTACAAGTACTGTACTACGATGCTGGCTGTGCACGCATACTCGTAACAGCTAAGCCATGAGGAAAATATCGCGTGATTCTTCTTTCTTTCTTTCTTTCTTTTTTCTTTCTTCTTTTTTTTTTTGTCTTCTTCTTCTTCTTCTTCTTCTTCTTCTTCTTCTTCTTCTTCTTCTTCTTCTTCTTCTTCTTCTTCTTCTTCTTCTTCTTCTTCTTCTTCTTCTTCTTCTTCTTCTTCTTATTCTTCTTCTTCTTCTTCTTCTTCTTCTTCTTCTTCTTCTTCTTCTTCTTCTTCTTCTTCTTCTTCTTCTTCTTCTTCTCCTTCTTCTTCAATTGTGTTCTGCCTTGCAGCATTAAGGTTTGAAGAGGCATCGGGTGTGAGCTTTGGTATATGCTACGTAGATGCTGGTATTCACGGCCTCGGATATTCCATCTATCCATCTATCCATGGTCGACCTCTAGTTCTGCTTCTATTGTGTCTAAGTGTCAGAGCACTGTCTGGTGGAAGTCTTGACACATGTCCAAACCATTTGATCTGTTGTCTAGTACAGGTTCGCTAACATTTACTTTTAATGAAAGGAAGCTTCCGTCCCCTAAGTTTCTTCACTGAAATGACCACTGAATCTGTCTCATCCATCTACTTCGACCATGACAGTGGCACAACGCCGCTATGGGCAGACCTCAAGCTTCCTGTACTTTTGCACTTTCGTACTTGGTCAGTTGAGGACTTTCACTACCCCACAATACATCACTAGGGTCATTCGTACATTGTGAAGGACATTTCCCTCTCTTTTGCATGAGAGTACAGCTGTTTCGTCTGTGTTTGGAAACCTCTCGCATGCCTCCTTTTGTTCAGTTAGGTATTATCTCAAAATCTTCTTCTTCTTCTTCTCTTCATTTTCTTCTTCTTCTTCTTCTTTCTTTTTCTTCTTCTTCTTCTTCTTTTTTTTCTTCTCCTTCTTCTTCTTCTTTATTTTTACCTTCCTCATCATCATCATTATCATCATCTTCTTTCTCCTCGTCCTTTTTTTTTCGTCTTCTCCTGGGCCCCCATTTAAAAGAATGGTGACATGCTGCAGTGTAGTTTACAACTAGGCAGCGAAATCCGAACTTTTCAGCCAACCTTATCTAATTTAAGCAAATCCGTAAGTAGTCATTTTACTACATGTTCCGAGCTAACCCCCCCCCCCCCCCCTTTCTCTCTCCCTCTCCCTGCCCCCTCCTCCAAACAGGGTCCCACAATCCATACGTGAAAGAAAAATTTTAATCCCACACATATCAGTTTCCCTATTATCTGTACTGTGTGTCCAACATAGTTTTAACATTCCAGGTATTTCTAGAGATTTCCCTCAATTTCCATTGAATTCCCATTAGGGAAAATGCCTCGATTTTAAAATCTACAACATCAGTCTGATAAGTCGCACCACTTAAAGTGTCTTTATATATATCAGATATGTGATAAGCCCTGCCCGATAATCCCACGTCTTTGTCAATGTGCACACAGCGTGGCGGGTGGTCGGGTCAGGTCCTGTCTTTCAGCGCTTTTAGCGTCAGGCGGAGAAAGTGATAATCGCAGCGAAAGATTGGGCAGAAACAATTAGCGTCTGACTAGGGTTTTAAGCTTTTCTTGGACAGACAGACAGGCAGAAAGACAGATGGATAGGAGACGGACAGACAGACAGACAGATAAACAGACACACAGACAAACAGGTAGACAGGCAGATAAGCAGACACACAGACAGACAGGTAGACACACAGATAAGCAGACACACAGACAGACAGACAGACAGACAGACAGACAGACAGACAGACAGACAGACAGACAGACAGACAGACAGACAGACAGACAGACAGACAGACAGACAGACAGACAGACAGACAGACAGGTAGACAGACAGATAAGGAGACATACATATAGGCAGGCAGACAAACAGACAGACAGGTAAACATACTTATAGGCAGACAGACATATAGGCAGGCAGACAAACAGAAAGATAGACAGAGAAACAGACAAACGCTAAGGCAGACTCAAAGATATGCACATACAAGGCCATAATCACATGACACTCTTCAACATCCCCATTCTTCTCCGTTTAATTTTCCACCAGCTAACATCTGTCAACTGCCGGTCAGTGATTTCACAGGACAGCACAGGTTCAAATGCATTGGCCATCTGGTCAGAATGTAACAAAATCAGGCCGCGGCTAGAGCGTACTATTCTTCTTCTTCTTCTTCTTCTTCTTCTTCTTCTTCTTCTTCTTCTTCTTCTTCTTCTTCTTCTTCTTCTTCTTCTTCTTTTTCTTCTTCTTTCTTCTTCTTCTTCTTCTTCTTCTTCTTCTTCTTCTTCTTCTTCTTCTTCTTCTTCTTCTTCTTCTTCTTCTTCTTCTTCTTCTGCTTCTTCTTCTTCTTTTTCAGTTTCGTATGCTTAGATCAGACCATCGGGTTGGTTGCATCTATGAATCGCATGTCAGCAGCAGGTCCTTCGTGGTTTCCTACAGCTTGCTCTGCACACTTTACTCTTGAGGCCAGGTGTCTTTTCGAAGTTGTAGGTAGAGTGGACAGATCTCTTGACAGAGCTTATCAACGAGTGTTACATCTTCCCCCCCCCCCCCCCCGGACACTTCATTGAGATGCAAGGTGGAAGAGAAAAAGAAGAAGAAGGTAGTTGAGCCTGCAGTGTCCTGTTCGTAGACGGACAATTGTTGTATGTTGCTTTCTGTTGAGTTTGCTGGCGGGGTCTTGTGGAGCGTACTACACGTGGACAGGAGGCTACAAGGCGAAAGGCTGACAAAGAAATAATTGGGAGGAGGGAGTAAAAGAGACACTAAAGAAAAAGGTGACATTAACACCAGCTAAGCAGCTAGGGAAAAAAAAAGGAAACAAGGTATAACTCGTCTCTGCGATATTTTACCGCATAAATAGTTGGAGAGGACAAGAAGATAAATATCAAGACCTCGCTTACCTGTACAGTAATGCAAACACAACATCCTTGGTGGCAAACCTCCCACATTAAATGAGAGGATTTGGGTTCAATCACTGCAGGATCTGCCACGATCTCCCAGTTAATGGAAGGACAACAGACTGCGGGTTTCAATACTTCCTGTAACGAGACGCCGGATTACTGAGCCGCCATCTTGCCGGCTCACACAGAACCAATGAGGCAACGGAAACGGAAATGCTATTCAAGTGTGTTATACTACGCTATCTATAGAAGACAAAGAAAAAGAATATCAGGTGTAACTTCACAACACAAAGAAAAGGACACCAAATAAAAGAGCCAAGGAACCTTCCTTCACATAGCAGACCCACAGGCGGCTGACAAAGGATCGAGTTTGGAATTTTTGTGTCTCAAAATGGAACTGGAATTGGCTTTCTTTTGGCATATAATGTTCTTTTTATGCTTTGACAGGAAGACAGACAGACAGACATGTAGAAAGAAAGATATTTAGACAGACAGACCGACAGACCGACCGACCGACCACAGACAGACAGACAGACAGACAGACAGACAGACAGACAGAGGTAGGTAGGTAGGTAGGTAGGTAGGTAGGTAGATAGGTAGGTAGATAGATAGATAGATAGATAGATAGATAGATAGGTAGGTAGGTAGATAGATAGATAGATAGATAGATAGATAGATAGATAGATAGATAGATAGATAGATAGATAGATAGATAGATAGATAGATAGATAGATAGATAGATAGAGATAGATAGATAGATAGATAGATAGATAGATAGATAGATAGATAGATAGATAGATAGATAGATAGATAGATAGATAGATAGATAGATAGATAGATAGATAGATAGATAGATAGATAGATAGATAGATAGATAGATAGATAGATAGATAGATAGATAGATAGATAGATAGATAGATAGATAGATAGATAGATAGATATAGATAGATAGATAGATAGATAGATAGATAGATAGATAGATAGATAGATAGATAGATAGATAGATAGATAGATAGATAGATAGATAGATAGATAGATAGATAGATAGATAGATAGATAGATAGATAGATAGATAGATAGATAGATAGATAGATAGATAGATAGATAGATAGATAGATAGATAGATAGATAGATAGATAGATAGATAGATAGATAGATAGATAGATAGATAGATAGATAGATAGATAGATAGATAGATAGATAGATAGATAGATAGATAGATAGATAGATTTTTTGTTTTTGAGTATCCAGAAGCCATGAGTTTGTTAACCCTTAGGCTCGGTATTATGGATATCACAACCTTGCGGCTTTGATTCCATTGTAAATACCGTAAATCTGGGAGAAAATGTGGCTTTCCTGCCTACCCCGGGATTGAACCCGGACCACAAGGAGTACCCGGTCTCCGCGCATCCGGTTTAGCCAACTACGCTAGAGAGCCGGGCAGATAGATAGATAGATAGATAGATAGATAGATAGATAGATAGATAGATAGATAGATAGATAGATAGATAGATAGATAGATAGATAGATAGAGATAGATAGATAGATAGATAGATAGATAGATAGATAGATAGATAGATAGATAGATAGATAGATAGATAGATAGATAGATAGATAGATAGATAGATAGATAGATAGATAGATAGATAGATAGATAGATAGATAGATAGATAGATAGATAGATAGATAGATAGATAGATAGATAGATAGATAGATAGATAGATAGATAGATAGATAGATAGATAGATAGATAGATAGATAGATAGATAGATAGATAGATAGATAGATAGATAGATAGATAGTGTCACTGCTATCATTATCGTTAGTCAACTTTCCCCCTCTATAACACAGAAGTGGCCGGTACTCACGCTGCAAATAATGCTGCCTTAACAACAGGTATGGCTTCTGCGAACCACGTGATATAAAAAAAAAACCTTCCTCTACCCGTCATCACAGGAACCCCTCACTAGCCAGACAAACAACAGTTCACGGTCACCCTCCTGAAAGCAGAGGAACAGCGCTGTTAACTCCTTCCTTCCCGCCCGACAAACAGTCACCCAGACGGCGAGAAACAATACCACTAATTCAGTAACAGATCCGTGACAAAGTACCCCGGCCAGTGGCACTGTCAGAAGGTGAGAGGGAAATAAGGAAACGCGTTCGCAATCCGACAAATGGCATTCATTCTCGCCCTGGCATTTCCCTGATTGGATTGTCCCGTTTCTCATTTGTCCTGTTGGTGTTCTGCTCCGGGGGGACCTGTCTCAAGCAGTTTCTTGTCTCTCCTATCTCCCGAATTTGTTAGCTGTAGATCAGTGTCCCGTCGGCAACTTGTAGCCATACTGGTGGATATCTAGATAAAGATAGGAACTGTGCAAAACAGGTTTGTGTAACGAGGGCCCCAGCACATTGGTTTGCCCGCGGGTCTATAATGCCATTAAGACGGCCCTGATGATCGCCCACTCCAGTCGGTAAGGCACTTGATGATGACGTGGAAGACAACTCTTCTCCTTTTGCACATCGTTGGTGGTAATTTTTTTTAAAAAGAACACCACACAAGCAGCCTTTACTTCCTAGGACTTTACCTGATGTCTATTTATTTCCGGGTCGACCTGGGGGCAGAAGGACCTTTCATGGCATATTTTAGGGATAGACTGATGTCGCACCCTCGAAGCTCATCTATCCGGGTAAAAGTAAAAAAAATACGGACCTTTTCCACGCCTTTTCAGGCATATTGGGTATATAGGGCTAGACCCATATGTTATATAGACCAAACGGCACTTGGTGAGTGATGTGGTGATCATCACACCGGCCGCCTGTACTTCCCAGGAATGTACCTGGTGCCCACTCAGGGCTGAGTCAACCTGGGAGCCAGGGTCATTTCTGAAGAAAAAAAAAAATTTTAAAAATTAAAATAAAAAAAAAACAGTCCGGCCCCCGTCAGGAACCGAACCCACGACACTTCAATCCGCAGGCGAGTGTCTAACTGCTGGACCGTGGCGGCTCCCTCATCAATCCGGGTGAAATCCTACAATCCCTCCAGGTGGCGGTGACCCAGCAGGTCCCTTTGATCTGTTTCCTCTAATTATACAAATATCTATTAATGCGTACGCAACAAGAAGCCGTAGTGGTGTAGCGGCTAGAGGCTCGTCTGTGGATCTGAAGGTCGTGGTTTCAAACCCGAAAGGAGCCGGACTATTTTCAAAAATGACATTGGCTCCCAGGTTGACCCAGCTTTAAATTGGTATTATGTAAAGTCATGGGAAGTAAAGGCGGCCGGCGTAGTGCTGACCACTGGTTTTTAAAATGCTGGATGGACTGAGGAGGGGATCCGAGCACTTATGGACTGAGTGGTTCGATGTGAAATGAGGATATCTGTCGACTAACTAACTAACTAACTAACTAACTAACTAACTAACTAACTAACTAACTAACTAACTAACTAACTAACTAACTAACTAACTAACTAACTAATTAATTTACTAACTAACTAGCTAACTAACTAACTAACTAACTAACTAACTAACTAACTAACTAACTAACTAACTAACTAACTAATTAACTAACTAACTAACTAACTAACTAACTAACTAACTAACTAACTAACTAACTAACTAACTAACTAACTAACTAACTAACTAACTAACTAACTAACTAACTAACTAACTAACTAACTAACTAATTAAGTTACTAACTAACTAACTAACTAGCTAACTAACTGATTAACTAAGTAACGAACTAACAAACTGAGTAACCTAACTAGTCTTTAAAATACAGATCAAGCCCTATATGCCCAATTCGCATGAAGGCGTGGAAAAGGGTCCTACCACGAAGACCACATATATAAGCATTGTGATCAGCTAAAAAACCCAAAGCATGAGAAGCACACCGGACGCATAAAAAGTCTTGTCAGCAAGCATAGGACTGATACTATTAACCACCAGACTCTGATGAATAAGCTTAAGAGGGAATATGAGCATCTATGGATGTGTCTGGAGTGCTGTGAAGATGATAAACTCATAACTCATAACCAAAAAATAATTATAGCTTCTAGATATCTGTGATCCACCATGTCCTATGATCTGGTCCCTCTGACTCTACAAGTGTCCATCAATACGTACACACGTTATTCTGACACACTATCAATTAAAACTGCTAATTACAGCCTTTATGGTACCATTTTTGTGGTGTAGGCAGGGCGGTCTTTAAGTCTGAGGATTTACGGCCGCATGGTTAGTGCTGCCGCCACGACTGTGCAGGTCAGGATTTTATTTTGGCCCCCGACAGAAGAAATACCCAAACTTACCGATGATTCGAACCCGGGTCTCTCGCGTGAGAGCCCGCGTTCTAACCGTTCGGCCAGCTGCTCCTCTTTTTTTCGCACTAATGATCTCTAAAATGGCTTCCAACGCGAGTGACACATGGGGATACTTATCATTCACGGTTCAATTATTTTGAGCTCCAGATGGCCATCTTGTCGCCAGCGACGAGCTTGGGAGTTTCTGATTATAGATTAACTATCCAAATCTAACTACAGACCGGGAGACGGTGCACAATTACAGACAGGGTAGGAAGGGTAGCACGGTTATCAAGATCTTCATCAGCACTTGTGGGAGCTAATCATTGCGATCACAAGCGGAGTTGATAGGGACTATGTTGTTTGTGAGTTGGGATGTATATTGGTGGGTAGGAATATAGATATGTGTGTATGTTTAGAGAAGTATGTATATGCCTGGTTGGGAAAAAAAATGAGATGTGTGTGTGTGTGTACAGAGAAGGATGTATATGAGTGGATGGGAAAATAGAGATATGTGTGTATTTTCAGAGTAGGATGTATGTGGGTGGATAGGAATATAGAGATGTGTGTGTACGTTTAGAGTAGGATGTATATGGGTGGATGGGAATATAGAGATGTGTGTGTATGTTTAGAGTAGGATGTATATGGGTGGATGGGAATATAGAGATGTGTGTGTATGTTTAGAGTAGGATGTATATGGGTGGATGGGAATATAGAGATGTGTGTGTATTTTCAGAGTAGGATGTATGTGGGTGGATGGGAATACAAAGATGTGTGTGTATGTTAGAGTAGCATGTAGGATGTATATGCCTGGATGGGAATATAGAGATTGTGTATGTTTAGAGTAGGGTTTATATGGGTGGATGGGAATACAGAGATGTGTGTGAATGTTTAGAGTAGGGTGTATGTAGGTGGATGGGAATATAGAGATATGTGTGTACTTTTAGAGTAGAATGTAGGATGTATATGTCTGGATGGGAATATAGAGATGTGTGTCTATGTTTAGAGTAAGTGGGATTTGATAAAGTTAGAACTGGCTCAGAGAATGCGGAGGAGAAGGAAACAAAATATATGTTTACATTCACATGTACACATCAAGTTACTGGCAGACATACACAACAAACACACGCACGTATATATAAAGGTGAGGAAGAAAGAGACACATTGAGAGACATGGAGAGGGAGAGAGACAGAGAGATAGAGGGAGAAACAGAGAGAGGGAGAGAGGTGCATAAACGAACTTTGTTGAATGGTCACAACTGGACAGAGAAAGAGGGATGGAGCGAGAGAGAGAGAGAGAGAGAGAGAGAGAGAGAGAGAGAGAGAGAATGAGGGAGAGAAAGAGATATGGAGAGAGGAGGTGGGGGGGGGGAGAGAAACCAATAAACAAACTTTGTTAAATGGTCAGTGAGCGAGAGATAGAGAAAGAGAGAGACAGAGAACAAACTATGTAACTTTACTTTTTTATGCTTTGACAGGCAGACAGACAAACAGACGGACAGACAGACAGATAGACAGACAGATAGAAAGGTAGATATTTAGACAGACAGACAAACAGACAGACAAACGGACGGACGAACGGACGGGCGGGCGGGCAGATAGATAGATAGATAGATAGATAGATAGATAGATAGATAGATAGATAGATAGATAGATAGATAGATAGATAGATAGATAGATAGATAGATAGATAGATAGATAGATAGATAGATAGATAGATAGATAGATAGATAGATAGATAGATAGATAGATAGATAGATAGATAGATAGATAGATAGATAGATAGATAGATAGATAGATAGATAGATAGATAGATAGATAGATAGATAGATAGATAGATAGATAGATAGATAGATAGATAGATAGATAGATAGATAGATAGATAGATAGATAGATAAGACAGACAGACATACAGGCAGACACACACACACGTCACAATCAACCGCTGACATCTCCAAGTCCCCTGCCAGACTCCCAGTCTATGGAGACAATTCCGTGCCTTGCCCCGGCTAATGAGACCGTCATGAAGCCGCAGACGTACAGAGACAGACCGAGCGAGATTTGATACCTGCTATAAAAGATTCATGAATATCTCAGGTAGACCAGGGGTTAGGGTACCATCGCTGGGACGGTCATAAATAAGGCAATATCACGACTGGGAGTTGGGTGTCGCGCAAAGGGAATGGGGTGGGTGCGGGGTGGGAAGGGCGGGGAGGGGGGGGGGTCGTTTGGTTTAGTGAACCCAGAGATGGGTGAATTGTAAATGTGTGTGTGCTGTTTCAGTGGTTACGCTTATCTCCGGATCGGAAAGTCGTGGGTTCGGGTCCTAACGAAGCCGGATTTTTCAAACATGACTTTGACAGCCAGGTGGACCCAGCCTTGAATATGTACCAGGTGCAGTCCTGGGAAGTAAAGGCGGCCAGTGTGATGCTGGCCACATTATCCACCAAGTGCCCACTGGTCTAAAAATATAGGTCTGGCCCTATATGCCCAATACCTTAAGGCACGGAAAGGGGTCCTTTACTTTTTATTTCGGTGGTTTGAAATGAATACAAACATAGAAACCTTTTTATATTTTGTTGTTGTTGTTGCGGGGGGGGGGGGGGGAGCGAGTGGTCATAGATATTACAGCCAGGCACCGTCGTCAATTTGAGGTGACAGCTTCTTCTTCTTCTTGATCTTCTTCTTGATCTTCTTCTTCTTCTTCTGCGCATTCACCATCTGTAAACTAAGGCGGGTAATTGTGGTTGTTCGTCCATTTCTAGACCTGATTCGAGATCCAGAAGTTCAGTTTTGTGTGCAAATCCGTTTTTTTTTTTAAACATCTGTCGTTTTATGAGCAGACTGCTGGTTCCCTACATTTCAGAAAGAAGCAGCTCGACTTGGCACGGGAACCAAGATGGGAAGGCGATTTGTGTTATGCTATCGAATCAGCGTCACAGCACACTGGGTATTCCCAAGCGTTCTCAATTCCCCAGTTCAGCAGCCACTCCAGGATACTGACTGTTTCCACAAAAAGCTGGCCATCATATCTCCTATCCCAGGTCACGCAATCGTTTTAGTGTCAAAGGCTCGTCTCATTAGCACTAGCTCAGTCTCTGTCCGCACTTCTTCCAGCATGCTTTGGTGCATTGCTTGCCAGTAGGTCTGCTGCCTCATTACCTTTTTCGCCGGCCTGACCAAGGCATGTAGATCCAGGTGAGGGAGGTTAGGTGCGATTTTCGAATTTGTGTAAGGGAAGGTGGGAAGAGTGTGTGTGAATAGGGACTTGAGTGAAATCATTCGTAGTTAGATGAGTGGATCTGTCAGCAAGAGGGTACAATGCTGTCGTGTGTGGGTAAAGGGTTGGTACTACATGCAACTCAACCCAGACACGTTGGTTAACTAACTACTATGCTACTACTAAACTCCAGTTAATTTTTTTTAAACTCCGCTCTCTCTCTCTCTCTCTCTCTCTCTCTCTCTCTCTCTCTCTCTCTCTCTCTCTCTCTGTATCATTCTTTCTCTGTCTGTCTTTCATCCAATACCACACCCCACCCCACCCGCCACACACACAGTTTTATCCATGAATCATCGAATATCCTTAGAGCAACTATATTTCTGATTGGCCTGAATCACCGGATATCCGTGCGCAGCTCGGCTTCTGATTGGACTGAATCACCGGAAATCGGCCTACCGTGCTCAACTCTACTTCCCATTGGTTTGTCTGTTGTACTTCCGGGCAGACCACGTGTCACTGAGATGGAATGGGGCGGCAAACATGCAGAAGTCATCACGCACACATCTATTGTTATACTGGCTTTGCGTTAGCTTATTGGTAATTGGGATTTTTATGGTTGTTTGTTTGTTTGTTTATTGTTTGTTTATTTGACGGATCAACATCATGGCACACGGATGCAATCCATAATTGCTCCGTTCTACTTCTAACTCAAGCCTGAGTCTGAAGAATCTCAGCACAGTGCACGAATTCCGTTGCACCAACTTCTTCTTCCCATGGGGAGGAGGAGATAATTATTCTCCGCACCGCTACCACCTGACCTTGCAATGCCAATGCGGTAGGCATGATAGCACCTAATCTTGCTACACCTTTGAGGAAGACAGAATATTTTCCGCCCCTGTTACCACCCGACCTTCCCCCGTGTGGGTTCTGGGGCCCCATTGTGGGAAAAACAAGAAAAGACCCACTGCCTCCCCAAAAGCATGTCGTAAGAGTCAACTAATTGGGGAGCTTCCTTTGAAGTCGGAGTGCAGCTGCCGGAGAGGCAAGGAACCAACAGTCTGTATTCAAGAGAATGAGATCTGTAAAATTGATACACATGCAACACTCAGGTTCTGGAGCAGGGCTGCAGTTCAGTAGTGGACGAGCAACCAGAACTTTCCGCCAGAGTTTACAGCTGGTGAACGCGACGAAGAAGAAGAAGACCACCCGACCTTGCTATGCTACTGCTGCCATGAAAGAACACCAGACTGGACGTAACAAGAAAACACTCACCAGACTTCTCCTCGACCTGCTCCTCCACCAGGTTCTGTTTGCACACGTCCGCTTGGTAGCCCACACAGGCGCGCCGCTGCTTGAGCACTGGGCAGTTGTTGCCGCCGTTGTCAGGGTACTGGGTCACGTCGCGCTTCCGCTTCCGGGTCCCATAGCCGCAGCCGTTGTCGCAGCTGGTCCATTCTTCCCACTCTCCGACCTGACAGTCCTTGCCTGGCGAAGACAAGAATGAAACACACAGTAAAATACCGCAGTTTGGAAGTACATTTGTATTGGTAGCCTGTGGTGTGATGATGATAATGATAATGAGATTTCTAACAGTTTCAGTTGTACTGGGGAAAATTGTTGCTCTTCTTTTTTCTTCATTTGCGAACGTCTGCTTATGCCGCTCGGCGTTGCAGTTAATCAGACTATCGGTAGCCGAGCCAGGGTGCGCTCGGTCGCTTGATATGCCGTGATGGTATACAGTGTCAGTGTCTCCTCTCTCTCTCTCTCTCTCTCTCTCTCTCTCTCTCTCTCTCTCTCTCTCTCTCTCTCTCTCTTGGTGTGTGGTCATAAAAACGTCACCAAGCAGCGAGTAAAAGGACCCCATTTCACGCATGTAGGCATAGAGGGCTGGACCTATATTGTATAGACTTATCGGTATTCGGCGGATGATGTGGTCAGCATCCCGCTGACCGCCTTTACTTCCTAGGACGTCACCTGGTACTCGGTCAGGACTGGGTCGACCTAGGAGTCATGGTCATTTCTGAAACAAGTCCGTAAGGACCCGAAACGATGACCTTCCGATTCGCAGTCGAGCGTCTAGCCCAGTGGCTCTCAACATTCCCACATACCGCGACCCATTAACACAGTTCCTCATGTTGTGACGACCCATTAACACAGTTCCTCATGTTGTGACGACCCATTAACACAGTTCCTCATGTTGTGACGACCCATTAACACAGTTCCTCATGTTGTGACGACCCATTAACACAGTTCCTCATGTTGTGACGACCCATTAACCCCTCACCCATTAACACATTCCTCATTTGTGGCGTTGCTTATTTTCGTTGCTACTTCAGAACTTTAACGAACGTGTTTTCCGATGGTCTTAGGCGACCCCTGTGAAAGGGTCATTTGACCGCCAAGGGGGTGGCCACCCACAGTTTGAGAAGCGCTGATCTAGCCGCTATACTATTATCCTGGTGTCCGTAGCGCCGTGAACAAAGCGTGGCTCATGTCTAAAAGAAGTACATGGTAGCTCAGTTGGTTAAACCTAACTGCGCGGCGACCTGGTGACGAACTCCTTGTGGTCCGGGTTCACGCTTGGGGTGGGTAGGCAGAAAAGCCACAATTCTCCCTGATTTACGGTACCTATCATGAAATCAAGGCCGAACGGTTGCGATATCTATAATACCGAGCCAAAGGGTTAACAACTCATGGTTTCTCAATACTTAAAAAAAAAAAAAACCAGACCTTATCCCCATGTGGTTTTCAGGACCCCGTTTTGGATGGGAAGAAAACAAAAAGACCAGACCCACTGCTATTCTAACAAGCATGTCGTATGAGTCGACTAATTACAGTCTCCTTTGACAACATAGTACATATGCCTGAGAGACAAAGAGCCAGAAGTCTGCAAAAAAGCCAGATCTTTAAAAAAAATGCGCATGGAACGAGAATAAAGTCCAGAAGTGGACAGACAACCAGAATTTTCCGCCAGTTTACCGCCGGTGAAATCAAAGAAGAAGCAGAAGGAGGAGGAGAAAAAGAAGAAGAAAAAAGGAAGAAGAAGAAGAAGAAGAAGAAGAAGAAGAAGAAGAAGAAGAAGAAGAAGAAGAAGAAGAAGAAGAAGAAGAAGAAGAAGAAGAAGAAGAAGAAGAAAACGATGTTGAAGAAAACGAAGAAGAAGAAGAAGAAGAAGAAGAAGAAGAAGAAGAAGAAGAAGAAGAAGAAGAAGAAGAAGAAGAAGAAGAAGAAGAAGAAGAAGAAGAAGAAGAAGAAGAAGAAGAAGAAGAAGAAGAAGAAGATGAGGAGGAGGAGGATGAGGACGAGGAAGAAGAAGACGAAGAAGAAAACAAAGATGAAGAAAAGGAAAAAGAAGAACACGAAGAGGATGAAGAAGAAGAAGAAGAAGAAGAAGAAGAAGAAGAAGAAGAAGAAGAAGAAGAAGAAGAAGAAGAAGAAGAAGAAGTAGAAGAAGAAGAAGAAGAAGAAGAAGAAGAAGAAGAAGAAGAAGAAGAAGAAGAAGAAGAAGAAGAAGAAGAAGAAGAAGAAGAAGAAGAAGGAGAAGCAGCAGCAGGAGGAGGAGGTGGTGAAGGAGGACGCACAAGAAAAATAGATCGACATCCAGAGTACCCACCACCCTCTTCTGGAGCACACACTCGAGTGTGCAGCGCCTCTCATGGACACAAGAACCACTACAGAGAAGGGGAAAAGGGGGAGGCGCTTACCATTAAAGATAGAGAAATATTTATTCAAAATGACAATGAGAGCTACGAGTGAACACGAATAAAGGCAAATATATTCTCCAGCTCTCTTGTCACTTTTAACGTGTCTCATTTACGGGGGGATAAACTATACTCTTTTTAATCTCCCCCGACAGGTTGATGGTACGGCACTGACCTAATTACATGAAGATGAGAAGTTTTGCTAACGTCTGCGAAATCAAATTTTGAATAAGTAAATTGGTGAAATGAGGACGATATCTAGATGCGGTTGGGACATGCCCGCCAAATTTACAGGGCCTGACACACAATTGTAATCTTTGGAAGCTGGATGTGAGTTTGTTCAGGGCCCTTTGCAGTATTTGAAGATAAAAGGAACAAGCAGAAAATTAGAAAGCAGATAGGTAATTATATTCATGTAGAGCAGTGGTCCTCAGCCTTCCTAATAGCCGTGGTGACTCTTTGGTACAGTTCCTCGTGTTGTGGTGCCCCTCAACCATACAATTATTTGCTTTGCTTCTTCAGTGAATATGCGCTTTCCGGTGGTCTTGGACGACCCCTGTGAAAAGGTTATTCGACCCCCAAAAGGGTCGCGATCCACAGGGTGAGAACCGCTGATGTCGAGCCTTATTTTCAACCGCATTGTTTTTATATAAAGGAGGGCAAACGGGAGGTGGGGGAAGGGGGGGGGGGTGGCTGCGAACCAGTGTTGCTACTTTGGATGTTTTACATCCAGATTTAAATGTTTTCCCTTGCATTTAGATGGCGTTTTTGTCGTTTAGATGGTAGATGTTTTTCTAGACGTTTTTCATTTGGAGTGAATTTATCAAATCTAACCTAAGAAACAGGATAAAATTTGACCTCTCAAATGCTATCTTGACAATAAAATTTTGCCCGATAAGAGTAGGAAAAGGCTGTTCCACTTATCAGCTCCCTGATTGGGTATTAGAAGAAATCGGAACAGCTAAAACACACCAGAGTCATTTTGGATCTGAAGCTTCAACTTGATCATCTAAGCTAAGTTTATTCTCTGGATCTTGTGAGGCAGACTTCAGTAAAGATGAGGACATGATTTTATGGGGTAAGTCATATAATTGGTATGTAATTTGTGACGCTTTTCATTTGGATGTTTTTTCTAGATGTTTTCCACGCAAAAGTGGCAACACTGCTGCGAACTTACAAGTTCGGAGAGCATTTTTTGTGGAACCGATGACAACTTAGTAAAGTAATAAGTAAAGGACAATTGCCCACAACTTCAGGCGTACTTGGCACGTAGGGCTAGACCTGTATTCTAAAGACCAATCAGCACTCGGTGAGTGATGATGTCAACAACACACCGGCCACCTTTACTTCCCAGGACATTCGAGCTAAGTTCGTTTGTGGGGGGGAAAAGTCTGGCGCCGTCTGGACCCGAACCAGCAAACATCCGATCCGCAGGCCAGAGTCTAGCCGCCGCTACACGACGGCATGAAGATTGAGGTGTAATCTCTCTGTGTGTGTGTGTGTGTGTGTGTATGTGTGTGTGTGTGTCTGTGTGTGTGTGTCTGTGTGTGTGTGAAGTCTGCAGAATGTAGGTTATCTTCGGTGCACTCACGGTCCATGAGAGTTTTTGGTGGTGAGGTCCCAATCTCTTCCACAGTACGATTCTCGTACCATTGTCTACAAACAAAAACTAGCGCCAGAGTGTGCACGAATTATATCTACATTTCTGTAACAAACGATTCTTAGTACAATGAATATAATAAATCTAGGGAAAATATTCCATAAAATTAACAGATTACCTTTTGGGGTGGGGCGGGGGGGGGGGGTAACAATAAATAAGATTCCGTGTCCAAGATAAGAAGCGGAGAAGAAGAAGAAGAAAAAAGAAGAAGAAGAAGAAGAAGAAGAAGAAGAAGAAGAAGAAGAAGAAGAAGAAGAAGAAGAAGAAGAAGAAGAAGAAGAAGAAGAAGAAGAAGAAGAAGAAGATGATGATGATGATGAAGAAGAAGAAGGAGAAAAAGAAGAAGAAGAAGAAGAAGAAGAAGAAGAAGAAGAAGAAGAAGAAGAAGAAGAAGAAGAAGAAGATGAAGAAGGAGAGGTGCTGATAAGAAGAAGAGGAAGAAGAAGAAAAAGAAAATTACAAAGACAAGCAGTACGCTGACGATGTAGACACAAGACTCAATGAGAATGCAACAAGAACAAAGTTGAGGACGTACAAAGTAACCGAAAGCAATCAGACGGCGATACAAGAGGTGTGAATATCAGTAGAGCACCAAACTAGGGACAAGAAATGGACTCTCCCGAAGTCAACCACTACTCTTGTGAAGGTCAAGATGTCTCAGCAGCCGCCATCGTCCCCCACTCAGGCTTCAGCCAATTTCCAGGACCGATCTTTGATCTGAACGTTGGAGTGGCGAAGTAAAGAGAGTACAGCAGACGCCGAGACTAATGAAGATATGTTGTAACTGCAGCCCAGGCGGAGGCTGCTTATGAAGTCAATGTATAATGACTGATACTGATCTGTGAGGAATGGAGAGAGAGAGAGAGAGAGAGAGAGAGAGAGAGAGAGAGAGAGAGAGAGAGAGAGAGAGAGAGAGAGAGAGATAGAAAGAGAATAGGGTAGGGGGTCTTTAAGCTTAAGGATTTAGGGCCGCATAGCTCGTGCTGCCGCCACGTACTGCAGGTTAGGGTTTTATTTTTGCCCTCTTACCGGGGATTCGAACTCTGGTCTGCCGCTTGAGAGCCCGGCGCTCTAGGTGCTTCTCAGCTGAAAGCGCAACAGACAGAAAGAAACACTGTCAACCTATTCTAGAGCCCAATAACCTTGCCTGTTACATTTCCCTGACGCAGCGGATCTCAGCCTATGTGTCGCGACCCTTTTGTGGGTCGAACGACCTTTTCACAGGGGTCGCCTAATAAAAAGACCACCGGAAAACACTTATTCACTGAAGTAATGAAGAAGCGAAAATAATTTTAATGGTTGGTGGTCGCCACAACAGAAGGAACTGTATTAAAGGGTCGCTGCGTTATGAAGCTTAAGAGCCACTGCCCTAACGCATGTAGCGAACCCAGGGACAATCGACAGTTTGTATTACGTGCGGACCAAGCACTCCCAGGGCGAGACCCAAGCGTGCAAATTCAATTATGGTAAAAATGGAAAACACTTCGGTCGCTGAACGTGATTTTCCGTCACTTGTGGTCACATTCACGGCGTCCTCCTGGTCGGATCTGTTCTTTTCACTCAGTACAAAGATAAGGGACGATTGTTGAGTTGTCCCTTCGAGCCAGATAAATGAGGATGAAAACAGTCAATCATGGTATCCCCTTTTGGCTTTCGGGGCTCCATTTAAAGATATTTGTGTGAGTGTGTGTGTGTGGGGGGGGGGGAGGGGGTTAGGTGATAGACCCACTGCCTTCTAACAAGCATGACGTAAAACGCGAATAATTAGACTTTGAAGTCAGGGTGTAGCTGTCTGACAGGGGAGGAACTAGCAGAGTATATACAAATGAGCCAGATATGTCAAACGGAGGTGCATGCAAAACTCAAGTTCTGCAACCAGACGAAAGTCTAACTGTTGATGAACAATTAGAACTTACCTGCGGGGATATCAGCGGTGACCGACAAGAAGAAGAAGAAGAAGAAAAAGAAGAAGAAGAAGAAGTAGTAGTAGTAGAAGAAGAAGTAGTAGTAGTAGTAGTAGTAGTAGTAGTAGTAGTAGTAGTAGTAGTAGTAGTAGTAGTAGTAGTAGTAGTAGTAGTAGTAGTAGTAGTAGTAGTAGTAGTAGTAGTAGTTAGTAGTTGTTGTTGTTGTTGTTGTAATAGTAGTAGTAGCAGCAGCAGCAGGCAGCAGCAGCAGTAGCAGTAGTAGTAAAAGAAGAAGAGGAAGAAGAAGAAAGAAACAGAAAAGGAAGGAGAAGAGCACATTCAAACCAAGACAAAAACGGAGGTGTGCATTACCGACTTTTATGTCGTGAGTTCAAATCTGCAGCGAGTCTAATTTATCTATCTGTCTGTCTGTCCGTCCGCCTAGCTATCTACCAACCCACCTACCTGCTACCTATGTATCTTATCTACCTACCTGCCTACTTATCTACCTATCTATCCTTTTATCCTCTCCATTTGTCAGCAACGTTAAAACGCATAAGCATATTACACACCCCTACACCTAGGACAGACTTGTAGAAAACTAAACAAAACAAGCTTAGATAATTCTGTACTTTATCTGCGGAACCAACTTCCACAACCAATCAAAAATATCAACAACCCCAATACAGTCGGAAGCTATTTGATTATTATCTCATTACAGACTATATCTTCTTATTCTTCATTTGTTCCACAATTTACCTTAGCGAAGTGTTAGGGGAGACGCAAGGATCGTATGTGCGTTTATTCCAATGAATTGTACAATTTGGTGTTTATTTCTGTTAGGTTGCTCTTGATCATATCGCTCCATATCTTGTGTGGTCCTTCCCTTGCTCTGTGTTCGTGATTTTTCTTCAGCATGGCTCTCTGTGGTAGTTCCTACCAGGGCATTCTCGTCAGGTGGCCAAACCACCGCATTTGTTGTTCTTTAATTAACTGTATGATTGGTTTCAGCCCTAGTCTTCTTCTAATTTCTTTATTCTTGAGTTCATCTCTTCTTGTCACACCGGCAGCTCTCCTAAGATCTCATCTCTGTTGTTACGATCTTCCGGTCATTAGTTGTAGTAATGGTCCTTGTTTGGCACTGGTAGCACAAGAAAGGCCAAAATTCCGTTTTTACGAAATTTGCTTTGGTTGACGGAGTTTCTTTCTTGGCTTTAGAAGCGGTGTTAATGGTCTCATAACCTGACTGCTTTCGCACATGGTTTGTTGACTTCTCTATCCATTCTTCCATCTGAGGTGCAAAAACAGACTATATACCCGCTTAAAATATAATAGTATCCTTCGCATATTGTTGATTTCTCCTTGATTTTTTATACTTAGTACTGTTACTGTTTAAACTAGGGCTGTACCGAATATTCGCTTCGTATTCGCTTTTGGGCCAAATAGTAATAACTATTCGGTATTCGGCCGAATACTTGCGGTCGGGTCGAATATGAATAGTGGTTACCTTAAACCCGTTTCTACATACACTGCGATGGATTGAAATAACTCTCTCATTAACACAATAGTTGCTGTTGCCTAAGTCTGTCGTAGCGTGGAAAACTGCGACCCGGTTGCATCACAGCAGAGGTTCTCGAACTGGGTGCCTATGCCAGGGGTGCCGCGGCGAAAATCAAGAAAAGTCGGCTATAAATTGTGACATTATTAAAGAAGGCATGAAGATACTTAAAAGTTAAAATTTTAATTGTCTTTAATCGCCACTGTCGGGGGAAAAAACCCGCCCCCTTTTTTTCCCCACAGTCAAAGTGTATCATACTGCATATAATGCCAACCGCAGCGTGTTAAAAATTGTCTTCGTATTTGTTTCGAGGTGCGACCTATCCTCCATCTGTATTCGTGAAGGTGCAGTGGATAAGGAAGGGTGTGATTACATTTTGGCTGAAATTTAAAAGTGGAAAATGTGGTCTGTACAATAGTAACTGATAGCCTCGTCAAGTAATCACTTATATTTGAAGGCAATGAGTTCTTTTTTGTTGCTTATGTGTGTGTGTGTGTGTGAGAGAGAGAGAGAGAGTGTGTCTGTGTGTGTGTGTGTGAGAGAGACAGAGAGAGAGAGAGAGAGAGAGAGAGAGAGAGAGAGAGAGAGAGAGAGAGAGAGAGAGAGAGAGAGAGAGAGAGAGAGAGAGAGAGATCATGCATTTTTTCGTTCTTTCAGGGTTTCTTCGCCCAAATCAGATTTGAAGATGTTGCTAACGAGAATATGAAGGTGCGTTTAAATCGTTACAAACGAACGGCCGAGCGAACAATGGTTTTGAAAGAGGCGGGAGCCCGAAGACAACTAATCACAGACATCAGAAGGAGACAGTCGTCATTTTTCGGCCATGTTATGAGAAGAGGGAAAATGGAAAACGTGATGACCACTGGAAAGATATGTGGAAAGAGGGATAGAGGAAGACAACGAGAGAAGATTCTTGCTAGTCTTGTTGCATGGCATGGAGGAGTGTCAGCACACGAACTGATACATGCTGCCACTACTATTACTACTACCACTACTACTACCACCACAACTACTACTACTACTACTCTACTCTACTGCAGGAGGTCGCAGATTGTGGCGAGGCATAATCATCCACGCCAGTCGGCAAGATAATGATGATACACTATTCGTATTCGGCCGAATAGTTGGTCCCACTATTCGTATTCGGCCGAATAGTGATAATCACTATTCGGTACAGCCCTAGTTTAAACTGTAGGTAAACATAGCATATTATTATTATTATTATTATTATTATTATTATTATTATTATTATTATTATTATTATTGTCTGCTCAAATGATCTTCTTCTTCTTCTTCTTCTTCTTCTTCTTCTTCTTCTTCTTCTTCTTCTTCTTCTTCTTTAGCATTCCAAGCCATTGAGGTTCATTGCTGAGGATATCACCCACTTCCATTTATCTCTCTGGTTGGCCTTATCTTTCCAGTCGGTGACACCAAGTGTTTGCAGTTCTCTCTGGACATTATCTATCCTTCGTCTTCTTGGTCTGCCTCGTAGTCTACGACCATTCATATCCCTTGTGTATACAGTTGCTTAACTGATGCATAAATAAAATAATGTGCGCACGGAATAAGTCCAGAAGGGCGGAATTCTCAATTCTTAACCTGTGAAAATACAGTACGTTTGTTCGTTCTGTCTGTCTACTAACTTACCTGTCTTTCTCATTAAGTCAACTGATCAATTCTACCAAACCCACTCCCACCCTGGCAGTATGAGATCATCAGTTGCCCAGTTAACTACTCTGACATTTCTCAAAGGGCTCCTCTAACCGAATGTCTGGAGATGCCATCCCATCAGTCGTGATGAAGGAAGTACCACCGGCACATGAATCACTGAAACCTTGTTCGCAAAGACCCCACATTCGGAACTAGTTTCCCCTAACCTTCACGTTGCAACAATTATACTCAACAATTTGAGCTCATTACCTCGCTGTTACTTACTGAGTCACTGAACAGAGTCCGTAACCGTCTTCCGGTCAATGCATAAAACAAACAAACAATGCATTTATCGGCACTCATCGAAAGAAGTTTAAAGACTGAAGGACACACTAGACAACATAAATTTGGAAGCTATGGTTGTTGTGCCGAGACTCGAACTTGTCACTTCCAAAAGAGAAATGCGCCTCTCTGTGGAAACAAGTGAACTAGGATACATGACCAATCTGGCATCCTTTTAAAATGTGTCTTCGTTAACCATGACTGTAGCATAGCTTGAAATCCACAACTTTGGAATACGGACAGAATTTTTTTCAAACCATTGAAATGGTACCACGGGCCACATACATTTATATTAACCAAGTATAGGTCGAGATGTCGGCTCTGGGGCTAAGTCGATGCGACCGCTTTGTAATGCCGGGTTCGATCCCAGGTGCGGGCCATGCGCCTTGCGTTGGTTTCGACAGTGGTATCAAAAAAAGCCGACCGTCCAGTAAGCAACGGCAAACTACTGGACGTAAATTTGCCTAGAAAAACCACACAACAGCCAGGGGCTGTTGGAGTTGGTACTGCAACGTCCTGCAAAGAATAGGCAACTAACCTTTAGGTCGAGGTTTGAACAACGGATCAACATTATAGCACAAGAGTAGTAACCCATCAGTGCTCTGTTTTTCTTCTAACTCAAGTCTGAGTCTGAAGAAGCTCAGCACAGTGCACAGACTCTGTAGCACCGTCGAGGATACTGAAATACTTTGGGTAGATTTTCTACTCCAAATAAAAATAAAAATAAAACAAACCAGCTTCGCTAAACAAAAACCCAAGCAATACATAGACAAAGAACCAAAAAAAAAAAAAAAAACCCCAGATTGTTAAAATGTACAAAATTTATAGTTACGAAACGAAACAGTTACCACTTTTATATAAGGATATATTTAAAAAAAAAAAAAAAAAACCGCCATTAGACTACTTTTTTTCTATTTCCAACTGCCACACGTGCGTCCGATCTCACTACCCAGAGACCAGGGAAAATTCTAGAAGTCCAGGTCCACGTGAAAAACCCCCAGCACTCGAGGCGGACAACATGCCTCGGGACCACGCAGGCCACCTGTATAGGTCGAATAACAAACAAAAGTACAATTATAAACATATCGGACCGTAATGCTGTGTCTAGAATACAATAAACATTTAAAAAGGAGGTCTGATTTGTCGGTCCCATTGTGTTACATGCGATGCCTATAAATAAATATAGGGGAAATCATTGAGCCGGAAAAGAATGGAAGAGAGTTGCGCCTCAACACATACTACTCCCGAAAAGACAGGTAAACGTTAAACTCGTGAAGATCGACTTCAGTCTACCGGGATCTAATCAACATCGCTCGGTATGTCTCCGCAAAACGGTTAGCCGCCTGCCGATAACGTCGCATTAAGCACGAACGCCTTAAGCAACGATCCCTAGGGGTCACTTGTGAACCCAGCGGCAAAGACGTGATATGAACCCACGACCTTCTTTCAGCACGCCAGCGCTTTTTACACTCAAAAAAAAAAAAATGGATGAAACTGATTCTAACCACCCCCACCCCCCTCAGAGAGTGCTGCAACCTATGTCACAGGCATTCTCTTTCTGTGTATGAAAACGTGAGTGCAAGACAACGCAGAAAACAAACAAGAGAGCGGGACACACCCGTAACCTTCAGTAAAGTCGACCAGTCCAACAAAGTTGTGAAAAAAAAGTGACCTACTTTATTTGGGGAAACTAACTTCTAACCAGCAGGACATGAATTGGGAAAGAGGGGGGGGGGCAACTCTCAAGTTGTCTGAGCTCCAGATTTGTTTGCCGCTGGAGTTAATGACGTATGTCTAAACAAGGTTAAAAAAAAAAATACCCGTGACTCAACATCCCCAGCCATATTCTGTCTGACGCACCCAAATTATCATTTAAAAGATGTTCATCTTCCCGGGTCCGCAGAAATGGCTCCACCACTATAGCGGCTCTCTCCCACAGAACGTGTAAATGAATCAGATATAGCCAGTCCTGTCCATTTTCATTTGATCTCACTAATTCCCAAGATTTTAATGTTGGCTCTTGTCATCATCTTTCATTTTACTGGAATGTTTACGGAAATGTCTTCAACCTAAGATTCATTAAAGTATTTTAGTACAGACAGCGTAGTTGTCTGCGTTGTAACAAGGAGGAGGAGGAGGATGAATCATAATAATAATAATAAGAAGAAGAAGAAGAAGAAGAGGAGGAGGAGAAGAAGAAGAAGAAGAAGAAGAAGAAGAAGAAGAAGAAGAAGAAGAAGAAGAAGAAGCAGAAGAAGAAAAAGAAGAAGAAAGGAGGAGGAGGAGAAGAAGCAGAAGAATAGTGAGTGAGTGAGAAAGTGAAAGAGAGTGAGTAAGAGAAAGAGAGTGAGAGAGAGAGAGTGTGTGTGTGTGAGTAAGAGAGAGTGAGTGTGAGAGAGGAAGAGGGAGTAAGAGAGTGAGATAAATAGTGAGAGAGACTGTAAAAGAGAGTTGTGAGAAAGAGTGAGTGGGAGAGTAAGAGAGAGTTGGTAAGTGAGAAAGAGTGAGAGTGAGAGAGAGAGTGAGTAAGAGATAGAGTGAGTGAAAGAGAGTGAGAGACAGGGAGAGAGTGAGCGAGAGGGAGTGAGAGATAGAGTGAGCGAGTTTTTGTAAGTCAGTGAGTTAGCGAGAGTGAGTGAGCGAAAGAGAGTGAGAGAGAGTGATTGAGCAAAAGTGAGTGTGAGTGTGTGTGAGAGAGAGAGTGAGAAAGTGTGAGAAGGAGGGAGAGCGAAAGACAGGGAGAGAATAAATGAGACAGTGAGAGAGTGAGTGAGAGAGAGTGAGTGAGTGCGAGTGTGAGAGAGAATGTGAGAAAGAGTGGGTGCGAGTGAGAGAGAGAGTGAGTGAGTGAGAGGGAGAGTGAGTGAGTGAGTGAGTGAGAGAGTGCATAAGAAAGAGAAGGAGAAGAAGAGAGTAAAAATACAGTGAGTGAGAGAGACAGTGAGAGAGAACGAGAGAGAGAGAGAGTGTGACAATACGCTCGGTGACTCCAGAATGTCTTTCCTCAACCTACTTTTATTTCTTTGTATTTTGAAAGTAGACAGGAAAATAGGGATTTGGATACATCCTTAATCTAAGTAGGCGAAATAAACAAGCATTTAATTCTCCTGGGATGTTGGCGATATCACACACTAAAACTGTTTCCCAGACGTTAAGTGTTGAGGTACAGAGATAAGACTGACCAAGCAGACTTACTGACTGGAGATTTGCACACCATCTGTTGGTGTCAGATGTTTCATCTCCTAGCCAGACTTTTAGGAGCAGCTAACTCTGGCTAATTGTGGTTAATTCCCCCTGAGGTTACCTAACTCGACGGCAGGTCCGACGGTCACTATTGACACAGTGAGCGGAAAGTGTTGGCAGAAGAATTGACAAAGTCGGATTTTATTTGTGATGACAGGTCAAGTAGACTGGAGGTGTGACTAGGCCTATTAGCTGGGACCAGCTTAATTGAACCTGTAGAATGTGAGCGTGGGAATGCAAACAATTGTTGTACAGTCACTGACTGACAGTGAATATACACCCACAAGGGAGGAGCTGTGATATCCCTTAATGAGAATGATTTTAGGCGTAATGTAGGAGGAGCTTGATAAAAGTTATAAAGGGCTGAACTCTAGGTCTGGTAAATGAGATCCTTCCAGCACATGCCATCTGTTGGGCTTAACCTAAGCTTGAGACAGAACTTTTGGCATCGTGGTTTCATTTTTCCAGGTAAGATCGAAATTAGGTTCACATCTATATTTTATGATAGAGATCTGTCTTTTTGCTCAAGTGTGTGTCTTCACCACTTTGTAATACTCCTAGGCGGACATTTCTTCATTCTCGTAGGGCACTGTCACATTGCTTTATATCCTAACTTATAGTGTCATGAATGTTTTTTTCGTGCACATGTGTTTCAATGTTGTAAAACCTAAATGTTGTTGTTGCCATTGAAATTTAATGAACTATCATGTTTTTGAAATCACAAGCGTGAAGATAACTCTGGCAATCTTTTCACGTGTGGTTAATGTGAATCTGTATTACATACAGCTTGCACACTGAAATGTGTTTAACTCTCGGGAGGCTAATGCGGAGATTGATCCCGGAGAGAAAATCCTTGAGATTTGGTATTTGATTCGCCTCAGAAATATTGTTAGCTTTCTGGGCGCGTCGATTGTTCCAAGCATAGATTCCAGAACTGGTTCTGTCTGACTGATTGTCATTTTGAGTCTGTACGAGAGATGGCACCTGACGTAGAAGACTTGACTATCATTACAGGACGTGTAGAGGAAGGCAGAAGATGTAACAGTTGGAATGTGAGACATAAGCCCTTCCAAATTGGACAGGAGTGAATGTGAGCATGAGGGAGGGATGAAATGTTTTATTTAAATAAACATGCTTGATGTTAGTATAATATACATGCTTAGTGTAATCTAGAGCAGATACTACAAATATGCGCTTGTTTCTTCATTCTCCAGTTTCCCACATTGGGCAGGGACTAGTAGGCATCCATTATTTGCCGACCGTCGAGTGTAAACGACCTGCAGAAAGCAGTGAGGACGACAAACTGGAAAAGATAGGCAGGGTCTCAAGCCGAGAACTGTCCTGATGAGCTAAGTTATGTACAACTTTAATGTCATCTATAACATCATCCCAACTCTACTAGCATAAACAAGTTCATTTTATTTTAGTCAGATTTATTTAAATAAATCATGTGTGATGTTTAAACATAGTCGAGTAAATTGTGTACTTAGGTTCAAGTGTCTTTGTGCATATTAGTTACTTCAGCTAACAAATATTTAAATCACTTGATGGGGGCTTTTAAGTAATGCCAGGAGAGGAGACCAGTCGCAGGGGTTAACTGAGCACCTGGATTATATCACAGTGGGTGTATCCAGATATCTATCTATCCCTTCTCCTTCTCCTGTGGATACAAGTACAGCAACTTTCATTTCATGGAACGAGCCACTCGCTGTTTTCTTGGCTATCCAGGACTGTCTAGGATCAACATAGCTTAGATAATAGTCCAGTTTCTCACGTGGGTGGGCATTGTTAAGGTTCAAACCCACACCCTCACTATATCAGTGTATTTACCCACGTGGGCGCGCGACAGAGAGGCGAAGACAAATGTGTGTGTGTGTGGGGGGGGGGGGGGGGTCCTTCAATCGCCGGTGCTCCCATATCACCGCCGCCCTGATTCCAGAAACATTAACAACATTTTAGTCAACAAATAGACAGTGACTTCGATTCTTTTCTCATTCGTACACGAAACAAACACACGCCGATCACGTCATTAGGCTCAAATGGGAGCCGATCTTTTAGCGCCCGCGGGAGAATTTCACTCGCTGTTGTCGAAAAACAGTTGTAACAGCATTTTAAAACCAGTTAATATCGATTGTGCTTTGCGGCCTGCTGCATAAGAAAATAGATTTCTAAGCGCGACTGATTTATCGTCGATCGGGTCGTCTGATTTATCTTTGCACGGCCAGGCTGTGAGGAAACTGCTATTTACACGATAGTTTGACCAGGCGCGAAATAGAATCACGCCCAACAAGACTAATTTGTCCAATATAAAATAAAGCAAAAATTTTTCTTCTTCTTCTTCTTCTTCTTCTTCTTCTTCTTCTTCTTCTTCTTCTTCTTCTTCTTCTTCTTCTTCTTCTTCTTCTTCTTCTGCTTCTTCTTTGCTCATCGGCTAGAAACTCTGGACTGAAAGTCCTGGTTGTTCGTCCAACTGGACTTTGGCTTTGTGCCAGGGCCTCAGTTGTGTGTGTACATCCGTTTTACCGGTTTATTTGTGTGCAGTTGATTGGTTGCTCCTTGCCGCTTGTGCAGATGTAATCCGACTTCGAAGTTTCCCAATTATTCGACTTCAACGACATACTTGTTGGAAAGACAGTGGGTCCCTTATTGTCCCCCCCCCCCCCGTCCCAACAATGGGACCCCGGAACCCATATGGTTGAACGCCAGAGATGACTCCTGGGGCGGTCCGCACTCCAGGCACGACACCAGTGGATTGTGTGGTGGGGGGTCGCTTCCGAGAAGTGCAGCACATTAGTGCTTGAGTGTGAGTGAGTCCCCCCCCCCCCCCCTCCCCCCCTAACTTTTTTCTATAAAATGTGAAAGGTGACCGTGCGTCCCTCTCTAGGTTTTCTTTGCACCAGCGCAACTGCACATACTTCCTTTCTCTCTCAATCTCTTTCTTCCTTCCTTAATTCCTCCCTCAGTCTCTCTCTCCGTTCCTCAGTCTCTCGAACTTTCTCTGTCTCTCACAGACTCTCTCAATCTCCTCTCAATCTCTCTACCTCTTTCCCAATCTCTCTGTCTGAATTTACTTCTCTCTCTCTCTCTCTCTCTCTCTCCCTCTCCCTCTCTCTCTCGCTCTCTCTAACTCAGTCTCTCTTTCCCTCTTAATACCTCTTACAAAATCTCTCCAAATCTCACATAATTGTTCCCTGAATCGCTTTCTCTCTGAATTTCTCTCCCAATTTCTCTGCCTCTCTCAATCTGTCTCTGAATAATCTCTTTTTCTCTCTCTCAATCGCTAACCCTTCTCTCTCTCTCTCTCTCTCTCTCTCTCTCTCTCTCGCTGTCTCTCACACAAACACACACATGCACACACACACACTAGATCGCATCTTCCCCAAATTGCCAGGATTAAATGTCAATTAACCGGCAAGAAGAAGAAAAAAAACCATGCCAAAAAATTGTTGGCCAAAATTCCCAGTTACATGAACACATGCACGGCTTGTACAACAGTAATTGGCCAAATTATGTGGCTATTTCCTCTCAATAAATGCCATCATACAGACCTTAACTGGCCTCTTAATACCAATGCAGAGAGACGGAAAGTTTGGCGCTGCGAATAATTATTCCCATTATAGAAAATAACGTTCTGTTTCCTTTCGTGCCGACAAGGGTTGTGTTCTGGTTGGGGACGGACGCTCGGAATATCTTGTTTCCATTCTCGTTAACCACTGGAATGTCCGCTTTAATAGAGTTGGTCGCAGATTGTCTTGGGCAGTTCTGTAAGCCCGTCTTTCTGTCAGTTTATTTCTTCTTCTTCTTCTTCTTCTTCTTCTTCTTCTTCTTCTTCTTCTTCTTCTTCTTCTTCTTCTTCTTCTTCTTCTTCTTCTTCTTCTTCTTCTTCTTCTTCTTATTCTTCTTCATCTTCTTCTTCTTCTTCTTCATCTTCTTCTTCATGTTCACCAGCTGTAAAGTCAGGCGGAAAGTTTTGGTTGTTCATCCACTCCTGGGACTTTAGTCTTGTACCAAAACCTGAGTTTTGCGTGCACATCTTTTTAGAGATCCGCCTTATTTGTATGCAGACTGCTGGTTCCTCGCCACTCGTGCAGATGCACCCTGACTTCCAAAGAACCACCACCAATCAGTCGACTTTTACGACATGCTTGTTATGGAGCAGGGGGTCTACTCTGTTTTCTCCTACAATGGGGCCTTGGAACCTAAACTGTGAGTCCTTCCTTGAGATCTTGCATTCAGTAAGTCAACGACTCTTTCCATGCTTCGACATAAAGGGCTAGACCTATATTTTACAAACTAAGCAGCAATCGGTAGGAAATGTATCCAACATCACGTAGGTCGCCTTTACTTTCCCTGATATTGCCTTGTATTCATGTTAGGCTGTGTCGATCTGGAAGCCAGACTTTGGTTTAAACAATGCATTGAAACTGAAGCTTGGAGACAGACAATCGAAACGCCAGCGTCTGAGATTTCCTACAAGAATGAGATAGTTTTTTTTTTAATAAGAGCCAGATGAGATGTCTTATAAGAGCCAGGTGAGATGTCGTACAAGAGCCAGGTGAGATGGCGTACAAGAGCCAAGTGAGATGACGCACAAGAGCCAGCTGAGATGGCGTACAAGAGCCAGGTGACATGTCTGACAAGAGCCAGGTGAGATGTCTGACAAGAGCCAGGTGAGATGTCTGACAAGAGCCAGGTGAGATGTCTGACAAGAGCCAGGTGAGATGTCTGACAAGAGCTAGGTGAGATGTCTAAAAAGAGCTAGGTGAGATGTCTGACAAGAGCCAGGTGAGATGGCGTACAAGAGCCAGGTGAGATGGCTTACAAGAGCCAGGTGAGATGGCGTACAAGAGCCAGGTGAGATGTCTGACAATAGCTAGGTGAGATGTCTGACAAGAACTAGGTGAGATGTCTGACAAGAGCCAGGTGAGATGGCGTACAAGAGCCAGGTGAGATGGCGTACAAGAGTCATGTGAGATGGCGTACAAGAGCCAGGCGAAATGGCGTACAAGAGCCAGGTGAGATGTCTGACAAAAGCCATGTGAGATGTCTTACAAGAGCCATGTGAGATGTCTGACAAGAGCCAGATGAGATGTCTGACAAGAGCCAGGTGAGATGTCTGACAAGAGACAGGTGAGATGTCTGACAAGAGCCAGGTGAGATGTCTGACAAGAGCCAGGTAAGATGTCTGACAAGATCCAGTGAGATGTCTGACAAGAGCCTGGTGAGATGTCTGACAAGAGCTAGGTGAGATGTCTGACAAGAGCTAGGTGTGATGTCTGACATGAGCCAGGTGAGATGTCTGACAAGAAACATGTGAGATAAGAACCAGGTTAGATATAAGAGCCATGTGAGATATCTTATAAGAGCCATGTGTAATATCTTATCAGAGTTATGTGAAATATCTATATTTATATAAGAAACAGGTTGGAAATCTTATAAGAGCTATGCGAAATTTTACAAGAGCAATATGAGATATCTTATAAGAGACAGGTTAGAAATCTTATAAGAGACAGGTTACAAATCTTTTAAGGGTCAGATTATAAATCGTATAAGAGCCAGGTTAGAAATCTTATAAGAGTCAGGTGAAATATCTTATAACAGCCATGTGAGATATCTTAGCGATTAAAAAAAATTAGAAGAAGAAGACTTGGACTGACACCAGCCACAGAGTACTCTACACAGATGAGATGGTTTGGTCATCTTATGAGAATGCCCAGGTACCAACGGCCAGAGGCTGAAGACACAAAATGAACACACATACACACATACACGCACACACACACACACACACACGCACACACACACACACACACACACAAAGAGACAGGTAAGAGATGAAACGACTGCAACAAGACAAGCCTCAAAGAAATAATGATCAAAACTGTGCTATTAACTGTGCTGTTAAATGGTGAATTTCCTGAGGGCAAACTATTATACTACAATTCTCTCTCTCTCTCTCTCTCTTTCTCTCTCTTTCTCTCTCTCTCTCTCTTTCTCTCTCTCTCTGTCTCTTTTTTTATATCTCTCTCTTTCTCCTTCCCTTTCTCCCTCCCCACCTCTTACTCCCTCTGTTATCTATAAATGTTTCTCTCCATCTTTCTGTATCCTCACCTGTCTCTCCTCCCCTCAAAGAAAAGGGCGGCTATTCTGAGAACCCCGAGTTTTAATGTCGTGTCTCTTTACGATGTACTCTAACGTCATTACCATCCCCTGGCATCGTACTGTAATATCTGGAAAATATTTCCGTTCCCATTTTATACAATCACCGTCTGTAGAGAAAATGCAACGTTTACCGCCATAGTGGGTGCTTTTTCGACATTACAGCTCTATTCAAAATCTTCTTCTTTTTCTTTGTTCACCCGCAGTAAGCTCCAGCTGAAAGTCCTGCTGTTCGCTCATTTGGACTTTGGCGTTTTGTGCTAAAGATTTTCGTGTACACCCGTTTTGCTGGCTTAATTGTGTGCAGCTGGTTGTTGCTTGCCGATGCTACGACAAGCTTTTTGGGGAAAACAGTGGGTCTATTCGTGTTTTCCCCACAATGAGACCTATCACTCAATGTCCCTTGTAAGCCATCACAACTGTCCACAGTAAGGGATCACAGCTGTTCTCTGTAAGCCATCACAACTGTTCTCTGTAAGCCATCACAACTGTTCTATGTAAGCCATCACAATA
Organism: Candidula unifasciata; assembly: GCA_905116865.2. NCBI lineage: Eukaryota > Metazoa > Mollusca > Gastropoda > Stylommatophora > Geomitridae > Candidula > Candidula unifasciata. The sequence goes on from CAJHNH020003835.1 coordinate 345,801, forward strand.
CCGCCCCCCCCCCCCCAACGTAACCATCACAATTTTCCCCTGTAACCTATCACAGTTTTCGTTTGTAAGCCATCATTTTTCCCCATGTATGATATTACAATTTTCTCCTGTAAGCTTTCACAATTTTCCCCTGAAAGCCATCACATTCCCCCTCCTCTTTTTCAGCTCTCAAGCCCAGACAATTTCCCCAAAATTACGACAGCCTAATAATGCCTCGGTGTTAGAATTAACCACCCTATTCAAATTACGTAAACCTCATTACCATAAATGGAAATTAGCACAGAGTCTGCGGCAAGCGTGTCTCTCATCCCCCAGATTGGAATAAGACAATGGAAAAGAATTTGCATCCGGAATTGGATTTTACCCCAGCCATTGAGAGGTCTGTTGCTCTCTACTTATGCAAAAGACAGAAGTCATGAGCATAAGTAGAGAGCAACAGACCATCGACATAAAGATGCTAGATCACAGCCTAAAACAAGTGCAAGAATTTAAATACCTGGGAAGTATCTTTACATCCAATGGTAAAATAGACAGAGAGATCGAAGCAAGAATCCAACAAGCCAACAATGTCGCATACCAGCTTGCCCCAATTTTAAAACACCCTGCTGTCCCAGCTGAGATAAAAAGACAAATTATAAATACAATCTTTATACCGACATTAGGTTATCAATGTCAGACTTGGACATTCACAAAAGAACATGAGAGAAGACTAACCACCTGTGAAATGAGATGTTTGAGAATGGC
>CAJHNH020003835.1:351544-529679 GCA_905116865.2 Candidula unifasciata
AAAAAGTTTGCGATGTTGTTGTTGTTGGTGGTGGTGGTGGGGTGGATGTTGCAGCTACTGTGGTTACTCGTCTTGAGGGCTAATAGACTTCAGAGGTTTAGGCATTTGGAGACAATGGCAGAAGACAGACAGACAGAAATTACGCACACAAAAGAGATTACTGTGAACAGACCATAAGCAAGCAGACCGAAAAAAGTCTGTTAAAAGATAATTTTCAGAAGAAGAAGAAGAAGAAGAAGAAGAAGAAGAAGAAGAAGAAGAAGAAGAAGAAGAAGAAGAAGAAGAAGAAGAAGAAGAAGAAGAAGAAGAAGAAGAAGAGAAGAAAGAAGAAGAAGAAGCATAAGAAGAAGAAGAAGAAGAAGAAGAAGAAGAAGAAGAAGAAGAAGAAAGAAGAAGAAGAAGAAGAAGAAGAAGAAGAAGAAGAAGAAGAAGAAGAAGAAGAAGAAGAGGAAGAGAAGAAAAGAAGAAGAAGAAGAAGCAGAAGAAAGAAGGAAGAAGAAGAAGAAGAAAGCAAGAAGAAGAAGAATAAGAAGAAGAAGAAGAAGAAGAAGAAGAAGAAGAAGAAGAAGAAGAGAAGAAGAGAAGAAGAAAGAAGAAGAAGAAACAAGAAGAATAAGAAGAAGAAGAGAGAAGAAGAAGAAGAAGAAGAAGAAGAAGAAGAGAAAGAAGGAAGAAGAGGAGAAGAAGAAGAAGAAAGAAGAAGACGAAGAAGAAAAAGAAGAAGAAGACAGAAGAAGAAGAAGAAGAAGAAGAAGAAGAAGAAGAAGAAGAAGAAGAAGAAGAAGAAGAAGAAGAAGAAGAAGAAGAAGAAAAATATGAAGAAGAGGAGAAAGACCAAGGAGGAGAAGAAGAAGAATAGAAAAGGAAGGAGGAGGAGAAAAAGAAAAAGGTGAAGAGGGCTATTGCAATAAATAAAGAAACGCACAGTAACCTGGGCCGCCAGTGTGATTGTTAAACTACAAATTGTAGTCATAAAGGCACATAAAAATTCAACACCGTGTATTGACGGTTTGGGAGGAGTTAACACTTACAACAGATTTCGTCAACATATGTTCAAATTTTTCGGTGTAGGAAATACGGAAACGTGTCCCTGCAGCGTGGCACCCGAAAGTGCTGAACATGTGCTCCAACACTGTCAACTGTATGCTGACAACAGAGACGCAATCTGGCCTGTTCCAACCACAATGAAGACAAAACTGTATGGTACACGAGAGGATATGGATTGCACGATAGCTTTCATAAAGGAAACCGGCCTCCTGATATAAGTTTTCTGACAGAAGGATCGAAGAAGAAGAGGAAGATTTATAATAAACACACGAAACACAGAAAGAGTGTGTGATTGATAGTATAGATACAACTGTTGTGTGAACGATAGGTGTTTGGAAGTGTCGAATGTAAGAAATGCTTGAATGGTCAAATTATAAGCCATTCGTAATAAAGTTTGTTTGTTCTATGTTCTCCTGGTCACTCCGTCCGTCTATCTATCTGCCTGTACGTCTGTCTGTCCGTCCATCAGCTGATTTCCCCTCTTGTCTGTCTGCTTCTCTTTTCTACCAATCTATCCGTAGACAGACAGGACACTCTGTACCAACCCACCACCTCCCTACCACCCAGCATCACAAAAGACTGACCAAAGGACTCAGCCATCCAAGGCCGCATTCTTCCGGCTAGTAAAATCTCCACGCAAACAAAATAGTCCGCCCGATAAGTGGCCGAGTCAATAGAGTAGATATCGCCCTGTTTGCTGTGGACTCTGGCAGCCCCGGGAAAATATTTGAACAGTGGGCTGGCGTTCCCCCCCACGGCCAAACACATGTCTGGTACAGCTGAGGTCAGGAGTCAAGACAGCAATAACATGGTCAGGTTAGCATGGCGTCTGTCAAGAAACCTGTAGGGTGGTCTAAACCTTGATGAACCATGGCCGACTCCGACTATAGCAGGGCTGCCAATGATGGGTTTTTACCCCCAGATTTGGATTTTTATTTGACACCTTGTGTTCATATTTAGAAATCTGGAGAGGGGGTTGGGGGATCCTCCATATATATCCTTATATAAAAGTGGGTAAAGGTTTCGTTTCGTAACTGTGAAATTTGTACTTTTTAGCAATCTAGGCTTTTTTTTTTCTTAGCTTTTGTATTGCTTGGGTTTTCTGGTTAGCTTGGCTGGGTTTTCCAAAAACATCCCTTTGGCAGCCCTGGTCTATTGCAGTGTTCTTAAACCCATGGGCCGGAAAAGTCCGGGGGTGGGGAGGGGACCATCTCTGCCTAATCATATAATATCAAGAAAAGATATGAAAACCCAACGAAAAGTATATCAGCAAGCTTCACAATATAACAAACACAAACAAAGCTTTAACGTTGCGGCTATGAAACCTTTATCAGCACATTAAAAAAATCAAACAATACCACAAAAATACACACAATCGCATCTCGAAGCAGTCAGGTTAATGCCTTGCAAATAGACTGACGAGACACGTGGGACAGGAGATTACACCCCCTCCCCACTCCCCCGGAAGGGGGTATGACAGGGGTCATAACTGGAGGGTTTTAGATAAAACTGTGTGGGCAGTTCAATCCCCTCTCTTCCATTTTCGACCTAATCATATAATGTGGTACGGTAGGTAATTGTTATCTTCCACAATTGCCGTCGGTATGATTAGCAGCTCAGAAATGAGAATCAAACACGAACAAATCCTAGAAACCGAAAACACTTACTCCACTGTATCCACTAACTTCCCCAGTATCTTAGGACGGCTTTGATTAAACCAACCCACAATCCGACAATCCATTCATTCAACCAGCCATCTGCTAATTATCCAAACAACCAGCTATCCAACCAACCACCTGTCCATCCATTCATCCATACATCCATCTGTCTAACCAACTATCCAACGAACCATCCAGTCAGTCATTAAACCACCTACGTAACCATCACTTCCAACAAACCGCACTGGTTGTAAGCAGACACACACACACGCACACACAGACACACACACGCTCACACGCACACGCACACAAAACCCCAGCAATAATAAGCAAAGAATTAAAAAACAAAAACAACAATCCAAGAATGATAAAAGTAAAAAATTTTAAAGTTACAAAAGGAAACATTAGTATACTTCTATTTAGGGATTTTAAAGCCCTGCTCTCTAGCGCAGTTGCCTAAACAGGACTGCGCGGTGACCGGGTGACGAACTCCTTGTAGTCCGGGTTCACTCACAGAGTGTAGACAGAAAAGCCACATTTTCTCCCAGATTTACGGTACCTGTCATGGAATCAAGGCCGAAGGGTTGCGATTTCCATAGTACCGAGCCAAAGGGTTAAGAACTCATGGCTTCTGGATACTTAAAAATTAAAAAAAAAGATTTATTTAAACAAAAAAGATTCCAAAATCTGAACCCAAGGCGTCATTTAAAAAAAGCAGAACTTGGAGGTGGGGGGGGGGGGCGGGGTAGGGGCAGTATAGGTAGCCCTGATCGTAACCCAACACAAATAAACACACATCTGCTACAACAAGAACCGCGTCCTATAAACAGAACCTTCTAGACACATGTTTTCTGCAGACGCTAAAATCGACACACAAGAAGACAGCACTTCCCCTCAAGGTGGGTTTAACGATTTCACCAACCACCATCTTCTCTCAGGCGTTGGTAACAACCGTCAGCTTGCCACTTCTACAGCTGCTGTTGCCAATGGTCTGGGTGCCGGCAAAGAGAAGATTGGTTTCAAGTTCGCGCCTTTCTCAGTTGTCAGATCACAGTCAGGTCACGAAGGTTGTCGTCATCCACGGCAGGAGAAACATTTCTGTCTTCGCCTTTGGGAGTTTTGTGCTAGAGATAACATTGAAGAGTTCCTTTTTTTTTTTTCTCCTTGTGTTTTCCATTCTCTTATTCTGCAACTTCCACCTTCTCTTCCTTGTTTTATTTCACTCCCTTCTTCTTCTTCTTCTTCTTCTTCTTCTTCTTCTTCTTCTTCTTCTTCTTCTTCTTCTTCTTCTTCTTCTTCTTCTTCTTCTTCTTCTTCCTTCTTCTTCATTTTCTCATTTCTTTTCTTCTTCTCCTCCTCCTCATTCTTCTTCTACTTCCTCTTCTTCTTCTTCTTCTCCTCTTCTTCTTCTGCTTCGTCTTCTTCTTCTTCTTCTTCTTTCTTCTTTCTTCTTTCTTCTTCTTCTTCTTCTTCTTCTCCTTCTTCTTCTTCTTCTTCTTCTTCTTCTTTTTTTTCTTCTCTCTCATTCTTCTCCATCTTCCTTCTTCTTCTTCTCCTTCTTCTTTCTTCGTCTTCTTCTCTTCTTCTTCTTCTTCTTCTTCTTCTTCTTTCTTCTTTTCTCTTCTTCTTATTCTTGATTCTTCTTCTTCTTCTTCTCCTTATTCTTCTTCTTCGTCTTCTTCTTCTTCTTTTTCTTCTCTTCTTCTCCTCCTCCTCCTTCTTCTTCTTCTTCTTCTTCTTCTCTCTTCTCTTCTTCTTCTTCTCCATTCTTCTCCTTCTACTACTACTACTACTACTACTACTACTACTACTACTAGCTACTAATACTACTACTACTACTATACTACTACGTAACTATACTACTACTACTACTACTACTACTAATACTAACTGTTAACGTTCTACTACTACTACTACTACTACTACTACTACTACTACTACTACTACTACGACTACTACTACTCTACTACTACTACTACAGAGATGGGGAAGATGTGAGGACAGTACGGCCAAAAAAAAAAAAAAAAGAAATAAAAGAAAGAAAGAAAGAAAAGAAAGAAAGAGCGGGCACTGACAGAAGCGAGCCTAAGCTGAAGGACAGTTGAAAGAGAGTTTGATCAAGAGAGAGAGAGAGGAGAGAGGGGGGGGGGGATATGAAAATATAGATTATATACAGGCAAACAAACACTCATATAAAATACTGGCCAACAAACATCAGACCTCAACTGTATAATATTCAGACATTTACCATCAATCCCCAGCATAAAACCCCGAGCATTAAACGAGCAATTCTAGACACCCACTGGGACAGCCGGTGCCGCCAGTTGCCCAGTCGTCGTCTACAGCTCAGCACCCAACAAAGAAGGTAATGAACTCATCATCATCATCATCTGCTGCTGCTGCAGGAACCCTTGCCAGAATTACCAGCTCACGCGGCGCTCCCAGAAACGGTCGCCTCTGCTCTCATTTAAAACATGGGATGAGAATTTGTGGGAAATAATGTGCGAGTTCTGGGTTCTCACCTTGTAGCTCGAGGGGTCCCAGCTGTCAGTGTCTTACTAGGTTTTTTTCCTCCCTGGGAGCTGAGTGATTTCAAGGCATATGAATTTTTCACGTTCAACTGGATTTCTAGTATTTCCCTTGGTTTCTGGTTAGTGAGATCGACGCCCGTGTGCATTCTTCTGCACGTAAAAAGATCCCCTGGCAGATGGAAAAGAGTAGCCTAAAGGCGCTGCCGATGAAAAATTTGAAGTCCAGAATCTACCCAAAGTATTTCAGGATCCTCGACCGGTGCTAGAGAGCCTGTGCACTGTTCTGAGCTTCTTCGGAATCAGACTTGAATTAGAAGAAAGAACGGAGCACTTACGGGTTACTAACCGTGTGCCATGATGGGAAGCAATAGGCGCCCACCTGCATATCCTTTGTCCGGGTTCTGTGGGAACCGAACTTTTTGTCAAAAATGTCCATGGCTCCGAGATAATCTATGAACCACTGAATGAACTAACAACGACAGTGAAATTTATACAAGAGACAAAACTGCTGATATAGATAACTTATTTCAGGCGAACGAAAGAATAAAAAGAAGATGTTTCTAGAGTATGGCAGAAATATTCAGCAATATTTTTCTAAGTATGATTAATTTTTTTATTAACCAGAATCAACATTAAAGTAATTTTGATGAGCTCGTACTTACTTCTACGTACTTACAACTGCTGTGCGAAAGATGGAAGTTTGGAAGGGCCGAATGTAAGACAGGCCTGCGTGCCTAATTTGTAACCCTTTGAAAATAAAGTTTGTTCGTTCGTTCGTTCGTTCGTTCGTTCGTTCGTTCTATCTTGGGTACAGGGTTAAGTCCTGGAAAGTAAAGGCGGTCGTCATGATGCTGATCACGTCGCCCACTAGGTGCCGATTTGTCTTTAAAATATAGGTCTAGCGCTATGTGCCTAATATGGTTGATTGTGATAAAATGGTCCTTTACATTTCTTTACAATGCACCTTTACAATATCTAAACCACGTTTCTCACACACACCCACACAACCTACAGAAGTTAAAGCAGGTTTCTCACACACACCCACACAACCTACAGAAGTTAAAGCAGGTCTCTCACACACACCCACACCATCTACAGGATTTAAACCATGTTTCTCACACACATCCACACAACCTACAGGATTTAAACCATGTTTCTCACACACATCCACACAACCTACGGGGTTTAAACCAGTTTTGTTACATACATCCACACAACCTACAAGCTTTAAACCACGTTTCTCACACACGCTCACACAACCTACAGAATTTAAACCACGTTTCTTACACTCACCCACAAAACCTACAAAATAGTAAACCACGTTTCTCTATCTCTCACACAACAATACAGAACGTTAAGACTCCGTCTCTCCACTCTCCCTCTCACATTACTCTCTTCTAAAGCAGGTCTCTCTCATCATCTCTCCTCTCTCCTCTCTCTCTCTCTCTCACCTATACAACATACAAGCTTTAAACCAGGCTCCTCACACAGACCTCTCCACATACTTCTCAAGATATAAACCAGGTTTCTCCCACAGACCCATGCACCTCACCAGATTTAGAACCACTGGTGTGAATCATATCCATGCCCACTCTATCCATCCCAGCTCGCTGTTATATAAACTAATATATACGAGTTTTGCATACATCTATCACAGCATCGTTATCAGAATGAACGTTCTTTTGAAACTCTCTCTCTCAGCAAGGATGATGGGTTTTCTCTCCCTATACAAACCAGTATCGGTCGTAACACAGTCTTCTGTTCTCAGGATTTATCCAGGTTTGTCAATGTATATATTATTATCTGTCTGTCTGTCTGTCTGTCTGTCTGTCTGTCTGTCTGTCATGTCCCAGTCTGTTCTGTCTGTCTGTCGTGTTTCTGTCTGTCTGTCCTATCTGTCTGTCTTCTGTCTATCTGTCTGTCCGTCCGTCCGTCCGTCCGCCGTCCAGTCCGTCCGTCCGTCCGTCCGTCGTCAAAGTAAAACCGTCCTGTCCGTCCGTCCGTCCGTCCGTCCGTCCGTCCGTCCGTCCGCCCGCCCGTCCGTCCGTCCGTCCGTCTGTCTGTCTGTCTGTCTGTCTGTCTGTCTGTCTGTCTGTCTGTCTGTCTGTCTGTCTGTCCGTCTGTCCGTCCGTCTGTCTGTCTGTCTGTCTGTCTGTCTGTCCCTCTCTCCTCACAACGGTTGTCGAAAGCGTTGCCCAAAGAATGTACTGCTTAGCTCCAGCGACGATTAAAAAAAAGATCAACTTAACTAGGCAAACGACTTACTAGTAACCACTTCTCAGCCATGAAGACCCTTAGACATAAACACCAGAAACTAAGGACAGACATCTTCAGCACTTACTCCCCAAAATGTTTAGGAAGCAGAGCCCCCCCCCCCCCCCCCCCCCCCCCCCCCCCCCCACCCTCCTGCCAATCCCCGTTTCCGCACTTTCCTTCCATTTCTCCCACACCATTTAAAGACGTTCTTATTTTGAGAATTTTTTATGTATTACAAATCTTTCTGAAATAAAATTTTTCAATTTATCATTCAGCATAGAGTAATAATAATCATAATAATACTAAGGTTAGTCGCGTAACCTTTACAGGACGTTGCAGAACCAACCCCAACAGCCGCTGGGTGTTGTGTGGTTTTTCTAGGCAAATTTACGTCCAGTAGTTTGTCAATTCTACTGGACGGTCGGCTTTCTTGATACCACTGTCGAAACCAACGCAAGGCGCTTAGCTCGCAGCTGGGATCGAACCGGCTCGCAGCTAACGGAGCGTCGCATCGATTTTGTACTTATGTAGTTGCCATTTCCTCTGGACGGGTCCCTTCGATACCATAAACCAACGCAAGGCGCTTAGCTCGCAGCTGGGATCGAACCCGGCATCCCAGCATAACGAAGCGTTCGCATCGACCTAGCCACAGAGCCGACTCATAATAATTCTAATAACAATAAAAAAATGGAGCCCCATTGTGGAGAGAACAAGAATAGACCCACTGTTTCCAAATCAAGCATGTCGTAAGAGTCGACTAATTGGGTTTTTAATTTAAGACTGGAGTGCATCTGCCTGAGGGGTAAGGAACCAACCGTCTGCATCCAAATAAATCAGATCTGTAAAAAGGATTTGCATGCAACACTCAGATTCTGGAACAAGTATAAAGTCCAGAGGTGTGTGAACAACCAGAGCTTTCCGCCTGAGTTTAAATCTGGTAAACGTGAGGCAGATTATTATTATTGATATTATTATTATTACTGCGCACTTAAACAGGCTTCAGCACCCTCTGCCTCAATCCCTGATGTTTTCTCCGCTGCGGCACGCCTGCACTTAAACTACATTTGACCATAAAACAGTATAACAGACAGTAAAGATATTTTCCATTGTGATGGGGTAGCTAGAGTTTGACCAACCCTCCTGAGCAGTACCTTACTTACCCATGGCATATCTTCTACGCATCTTTCTTATTCACTGCACGACGACCTACTTGGCACCGATTGACTGGCGTTCACTATATCTGGGGTGGAAAAGATTGCAGGAAAAATGCGGATGGCTGCACGTGCAGGATGCAAGCGTTCCAGGTGGCTATTAACCAGGTCAAGATACCAGGGAAGTACTCACAGTCACGGTTAACATCTTCAGTGAGGGAAGGGGAAACTAAGGCAGCCGACAGAACGTTGGGAGAGGTGGGGAAGGGGGGGGGGGGTAGCTGACCGACAACAGGTTCAGAAAATAACCGGGGGGGGGGGGGTGGCAGGGAAGAGAGAGAGATAAACTAGCATCCATAAATAAAGGAACAAGGGAAGGTATGTAAACACAGAGAAGCAACAACAGGGAAAGACGAAGAGGAATTAAGAAACGGAGACCGGAGAAGATTATAAAATAAAATATAAAGAGCAAACTGTAGAGCAATGGTTTATAACTTGTGGCTCCCCCTACCCAAAACAAAAAAAAAAAAAGCGTGATTTACAATTTTTTTTTTTAACTTTAATTGTTTATTTTGAAGCAGGATGTATCCGCCAAGGAGTCAAAAGTCTGCTTAAAAAAAAAACCATGTCTGTAAAACGGATGTGCTCGCAACATTCAAGTTCCGAAATAAGACTAAAAATCCAGAGGTAAATGGACAACCGGAACTTTCTGCCGGATTTAACAGCCAGTGAGACCAACAACCGGAACTTTCTGCCGGAGTTAACAGCCGGCGAGACGAACAATCGGAACCTTCTGCCGGAGTTAACGGCCGGCGAGAGTAACAACGGAAACTTTCAGCCGGAGTTAACAGCTGGTGGGACGAGCAACCGAAACTTTCTGCCGGAGTTAACAGCCGGCGAGACATACAATCGGAACTTTCCACCGGAGTTAACAGCCGGCGAAATGAACATCGGAAACTTTCAGCCTAAGTTAGCAGCTGGTGAGACGACCAACCGGAACTTTCTGCCGGAGTTAACAGCCGGTCAGACGAACTACCTTAACTTTCTACCGGAGTTAACAGCCGGCGAGAGGAACAACGGAAACTTTCTGCCCGAGTTAACAGCCGGCGAGAGGAACAACGGAAACTTTCTGCCGGAGTTAACAGCCGGCGAGAGGAACAACGGAAACTTTCAGCCGGAATTTACAGCTGGTGAGACGAGTAACCGGAACTTTCTGCCGGAGTTAACAGCCGGTCAGACGAACTACCGGAACTTTCCACCGGAGTTAACAGCTGGCGAAATGAACATCGGAAACTTTCAGCCTGAGTTAACAGCTGGTGAGACAACCAACCGGAACTTTCTGCCGGAGTTAACAGCCGGTCAGACGAACTACCGGAACTTTCTACCGGAGTTAACAGCCGGCGAAATAAACATCGGAAACTTTCAGCCTAAGTTAACAGCCGGTCAGACTAACTACCGGAACTTTCTACCGGAGTTAACAGCCGGCGAGAGGAACAACGGAAACTTTCTGCCGGAGTTAACAGCTGGCGAGAGGAACAACGGAAACTTTCTGCCTGAGTTAACAGCCGGCGAGAGGAACAACGGAAACTTTCAGCCGGAGTTAACAGCCGGTCAGACGAACTACCGGAACTTTCTACCGGAGTTAACAGCCGGCGAGAGGAACAACGGAATCTTTCTGCCGGAGTTAACAGCCGGCGAGACGAACAATAAGAACTTTCTGCTGGATTTAACAGCCGGCGAGAGACAACGGACACTTTGAGCCGGAGATAACAGCCGGTGAGACGAACAACCAGAACATTCTGCCGGAGTTAACAGTAGGTGAACGCCAAGAGGAAGAAGAAAAAGTTTAATTATAAATAAAATATTAACAGTCACAAAAACACAACAGCGCTGACAGCTTGAGACGGAGAGTGATCTCCTTTGCTCCTTGTCAAAAATCAGAACAACACTCACAGTTATCATCAAGACAAAATAGTGCCAACCATCAAAGTAATGTTTAGACACTAAATTATTAGTTGTTGGTAACTGTTTCTTTTATGTTATTTGACACTTTGGTTTATGGGCGTGTTTTTCCCACAAGTTTTTTTTAAAGTGCCTGACATTTTTCTTTTCTTCATCCTTTTTTTAATCAAGGGGGCTGCGTGGTCTCGAGGCATGGTGTCCGCCTCAAGTGCTAGAGGTTCTGGGTTCATTCACCAGTAAGGGCTGGAATTTTTTTCGTGTGGATTTCTAGTAACCCCCCTTCCCACCCCCCCCCCCCCCCCCCCCCCCCCCCCCCCCCCCCCCCCCCCCCCCTAGTGCCCCCCCCCCCCCCCCGCCCCCCGCCCCCCTCCCGGTCTCTGGGTAGTACGGTGGGACGCCCTTAAGCATTGCTGCGCACGCACAAAACGCCTCGGCAGTGGGAAATCAACGCTGCCCGGGTAAAATTTAGAGTTAAAAAGCTACCAAAAGTATTTTAGGATCCTCGCCGGTACTACGGAGCCTGTGTACTCTTCTTCGGACTCAGACTTGACTCATGGGTTACATCCGTGTGCCATGATGTTGATTCGCTGTTCAAAACCTCTTCAAAAACATCTTTCAGAGTTGTTTTTAGTGCGGGGAGGGAAGGGGGGGGGGGGGGACATCTGAAGTCTAAAGATAAAGCTATAATCTCTATATTTTCCTCTATGAGAGGGTTTGGCCACACGACGAGAATGCCGTGGTACCAACTGCCAGAGAGAGCCACGCTGGAGAAATGTAATGAACACAGAGTGAGGGAAAGACCACGCAAGAGATGGAGCAACATCATCAGGAGCACGCTAACAGAAATGAACACCAACCTGTACAATGCATTGGAAAAAGAGCATAAACGATCCTTACATATCCCCCCTCCCCCAACAAAAGTCCATTGGGGCTAAACGTGGAGATGGGTTATTGTCTCAGCTATAAAAGAGAGAGTTTGAAAAGAAGAAGAAAAGAAAAGCAGAAAGCAAGAAGTTGAAGAACTGAAGAGAGAGCCACGCTGAGAAATGTAAAGACACGCAAGAGATGGAAGGAGAACGCTAACAGAAATGAACACCAAACCTGAAGAGATTGAAGAAAGAGAAGAAGACGATCCTTAGAAGAAGAAACTTCTTTGAAATGGTTGAAGAAGAAGAAGAAAGAAGAAGACGAAGAAGAAGAAGAAGAAGAAGAAAAGAAGAAAGAAAGAAGAAGAAGAAGAAGAAGAAGAAGAAGAAGAAGAAGAAGAAGAAGAAGAAGAAGAAGAAGAAGAAGAAGAAGAAGAAGAAGAAGAAGAAGAAGAAGAAGAAGAAGAAGAAGAAGATCAGGACGTATTGTCCTGGTTGTCTATCACTTGCAAAACCTTTCTCACATACCTCATTTATGAGACTTCTGTGACCTATTGTCATTGTACATGACTGTCACCCGTAGGTGAGAAGGTCAGGACTGGCACATAGGTAAAGCGGTATACAACCATTTCCATCCTCTTCACAATTTCTCTTTGGCCGAAAAAGCCTCACTTTATGGCCTAGAAATGTCTGCAAACTTGCCCAAAATCCACCACTCTAAATCCCGCCACAGACCCTACAACCATAAACTTATCTACAATCTAACACGCTAAACACCGCTACGGACGCTACAATCGAGTCTTACAATCTACATCAAATGCTCACGCGAATAACTCCTGCATTTTTCAATCGTTTCCAATAATCTTCGACCAGATTAAGCGACATAATAAAATTCCGGCCAACTCTTGTGTTCCTCCCCTCCGAACCGGCATTAATTTTCCCTTTTAAAAGCCGTGGAATTCTGTATAGACATAAACGACCAGTGCGCGCGTCTGAGTGTGTGTATATGTTATTTTATGTGCGTGTGTACACGATACTGTGTACATGCTGTGTTTTTTTATGTGTGTGGTTGTTGTTTTTTTCCCCCCTCCTCATTTCACATCTCGTCTAGTTACATGTTTCATCGGTTGTATAAACACAGACATAGAATGTGGTCAGATAATGCAGCCTGGTATGCTAAAAGATTGTGCGCTGCGTGAGCAAACAGTGCCAGCTACTGGGTCTAGTTCAATGTTTATTGACACACGGGTTTAGGCTGACATGATGGGTAAAATCCGGGAAAGTCGGATTTAAAAAACACAAAGTATGTAATTAAGAAATGGCTAGGATTGGAAGGAAAATAAATATCTATGTTCATCTTTTCATGCTGCTGTTTATTCTTCTGCTTCTTCTACTTCTTCTTCTTTTCTTCTTCTTTCCCTCCTCCTTCTTCTCCTTCTTTTTCTTCTCCTCCTCCTTCCTTCTCCTCTTGCTCCTCCTCCTCCTTCTTCTTCTTCTCTTCTTCTTCTTCTTCTTCTTCTTCTTCTTCTTCTTCTTCTTCTTCTTCTTCTTGCTGTGGTGCTGCTATATGTATGAGTGGTGCTACTATATGTATGAGTTTGTTGCGATGTATTTCAGTTGAGGTTTCGGGTTTTGGCACAGGAGGTAGTTTAATGTGAGTTTGTTCGCAATTACTTGCTGCTACATGTATGAGTGGTGCTGCTACATGTATGAGTGGTGCTGCTACATGTATGAGTGGTGCTGCTACATGTGTGAGTGGTGCTGCTACATGTATGAGTGGTGCTGCTACATGTATGAGTGGTGCTGCTACATGTGTGAGTGGTGCTGCTACATGTATGAGTGGTGCTGTTGAGGTTTGCTGCTACATGTGTGACATGTGAGAGTGTGCTGCTACATGTGTGAGTGGTGCTGCTACATGTATGAGTGGTGCTGCTACGTGTATGAGTGGTGCTGCTACATGTATGAGTGGTGCTGCTACATGTATGAGTGGTGCTGCTACATGTGTGAGTGGTGCTGCTACATGTGTGAGTGGTGCTGCTACATGTGTGAGTGGTGCTGCTACATGTGTGAGTGGTGCTGCTACATGTGTGAGTGGTGCTGCTACATGTATGAGTGGTGCTGCTACATGTATGAGTGGTGCTACATCGTAACCAGGCTTTCTTCAGCTGCTGGGCGCACGTGCAGTCTATCACGTGATCCAAGGCCAAGGCTGGAGGAATGTTCAACTTACGGAAACCTGGAACAGGGCCGGTGCATGATCGCCATTCCTCAGCCCTTTTTCACACCGGCGACTCGCATCACAGCTAACCAGACACAAACAAAAACAAAGGCAAGAAGCAGTTTATTTCTTCTTCTTCTTCTTCTTCTTCCTTCCCCCCCCCCCCCCCCCCCCCTCCCGTCAGAATAGGGCCTCAATACGTACACGGAAAAGTTTCTCCAGTCCGATATCGAAACATGAGTTTTCAGCAAATGCAACCTCTGATGCTTTGAGATAAAAATATCTTATATAAGTAACTGGAGTGTTGTTTCTGATATAGCAAGCGCTACAGTAATATCCATTCGATTTCTCTGTTTCGTTTTTATTACCGAAATGCCTCAGCAAGTCTTTTCACAAGAACAGAAAGTCCTGGAGGTGTTAAACTACCGACTGAAGGAGAAACGCCGAAACGCCACTTACCCTTTCTCGTTTCCTGTAAAGTAAATAAAAAATAAAAGACCCTTTTTTCACGCCTTCAAGCATGCTGGGCATATAGGGCTAGATCTATATTTTATTGAGCAATCGACACCCGGTGGGTGATGTGATCAGCACCACGCCTGCCGCCTTTACTTTCCAGGACAGCACCTGGCACCCACTTAAGGTTTATTTACTAAGCAAAGAATTACAGTAAACATACGGTTAATTACCCGGCTCTCTAGCGTAGTTGGCTAAACCGGATTGCGCGGAGACCGGGTGACGAACTCCTTGTAGTCCAGGTGCTATCCCGGGGGGTAGGCAGAAAAGCCACATTTCTCCCAGATTTACAGTATTTACAATGGAATCAAGGCCGAAAGGTTGCGAAATCCATAATACCGAGCCTAAGGGTTAACAACTCATGGCTTCTGGATACTCAAACAGACAAACATCCGGTAAAGGACACTTTGGGTCGTTGTTAGGAGTATAGAGCACATATCGCAGGAACTAAGCTTTAGTGACCAGTCGGCACTAGGCGGCTGATGTGGTCAACCACGACCGACTCGGGCGTTCTGGAGCTGGCGGTGCCTCAACATCACGCCGAGCGTCTTTATTCTCCATTTAAGACTGGGTGGTTCTGGGAGCCAAGATCATTTTTTTTTTTTTTTAAACAGTCCGGCTTTGTTGGGATTTGAACCCATGAATGTCGTATCCGGCCTCGGCTCACAGAAGCCAGCTGCAGGCCTCGGAAATGAGATACCTGAGAAAGGTGGTCCAAGTGACAAGAAGGGACAAAGTCCGCAATCAGACAATACGTCAAGATCTTGATACCCAGCCCTTACTTAGATCAGTCACAGTTACGATGGTTTAGACATGTATGCAGAATGGGAGAAAATCGGTCACCATGGCAAGCATGGGAGGCTAAGAACCAGGGAACCAGACCTCCGGGACGACCCAGGGTGCGCTGGGAAGACAACATCCGACAGTCCCTAACTGACAGAGGACTGGAATGGAACAAAGCCAGAAAGAAAACTGCTGATAGAGGCGTCTGGCTATCTCTCTGACAAACCTCTACACCCCAAGGTAGAAGAGGAGCGACTAAGTAAGTAAGTAATGTCGTATCCGCAGGAAACGAAAGTGAGTGGCAAATAACCATAAAAAGATATTTGAAAGAAGATTAAATGTATTACCAGATATTTGATAGAGAAATTCTATATATGTTTTTTTAAAGGGGAAAAATAGGGGGGGGGGGGGGGATTAAGGGGCTGAATAACTCCCCCGTCACCCACCTAAACATAATGACTGCATGTGATCCCTACAAGGCCCCAAAAGAAAAATGACTACGGCTCGGCCATGTTTAACAACACGTCAAGCCAACTTAAGATAATCCCCACAAAACAAACACCAGATGTCGGGAAACGTTCGTATATGTCCATACATTGCCATCTTTATCCGTGTCACGATAAGAAAGACCCGTTTTAACACCTCTCTTATCGCTACAAGAATGTTCTCTTTTGTGTCGCACTGTCGAAGGACAAGAACAAACGGCGCCTGCTCTTTGCCTGTCTCCTTCATCCAGCATAAAATGTCAGATAAGAATCAGGCCACTTGTTCGTGTTCACACTGAAAGTCGTCAGTAGTGGATCTTCTGAAATATCTGAATGATGTCGACTAGCAAAGAATGCAGAGCTTGGTGTAAAAATGTATGAACTGCGCAGAGGGGTAAGCATCGCTTCGGGGATCCCCGGTAGTTAGCATACTTCGGATATTTTCTCCAGGAAATCAACGTGTATTGGGAAATGAACAGGCATACAGATTGGCTGCGCCGTAGAGTGCTAAGCATTACTTCGGGGATCCCCGGTAGTTAGCGTACTTTGCTTATTGTCTCTATAGAATCTATGCGTATTGGAAAATGAACAGGCACACAGACTGGCTGGTGCTGCACCACTGGCTGAGTGAAAAGCTAGAACCAGTTAATGCCGTAAGAAAACAAGTAAACAATGTGGTCTGGAAAGAAAGGTACAGCTAGAAGTGGCCAGGGGATCTGGTCGACACTAGCACTCAGGAGACAGGTGCAACGCACATACTATCAGACTGCTACTGATACCGTATGAATTGGGACGAGTACAGGAAAGTCCTGAATGCTGTAATGGCAGCTCTTGACTGAACCCAGCTGATCTGAATTGTGTCATGATCTACCCGTGTGGGTTTTGGAGTGCTAGTGGAGGAAAATACATACATATAGACAGACAAACAGACTACGGAAGGATGGACGGATGGACAGATGGACGGACAGACAGATTTCATCTTCTTCGTTCACCGACTATAGGCTTTGGTAGAAAGTCCTGGCTGTACGACCGTATGGATTTGGCTTTGTGCTAGGGCGTGAGTTTTGAGTGTGCAACCATTTTACTGGCTATTTGTGTGTAGCTGGTTGTTCCCTGACGCTCGGGCAGATGTACTCCGACTTTGAATTGAATGACCTCCCTCTCCCAGTTAGTTAACTCTTACGACATGCTTCTGGGGAAGGCAGTGGGTTAATTCTTGTTTTCCCCACAAAGAGACCTAGACAGACAGACAGACAGACAGACAGACAGACAGACAGACAGACAGATAGACAGATAGACAGATAGATAGATAGATAGATAGATAGATAGATAGATAGATAGATAGATAGATAGATAGATAGATAGATAGATAGATAGATAGAGATAGATAGATAGATAGATAGATAGATAGATAGATAGATAGATAGATAGATAGATAGATAGATAGATAGATAGATAGATAGATAGATAGATAGATAGATAGATAGATAGATAGATAGATAGATAGATAGATAGATAGATAGATAGATAGATAGATAGATAGATAGATAGATAGATAGATAGATAGATAGATAGATAGATAGATAGATAGATAGATAGATAGATAGATAGATAGATAGATAGATAGATAGATAGATAGATAGATAGATAGATAGATAGATAGATAGATAGATAGATACACAGACAGACAGATAGACAGCTACAAATAAACACTCGAAGATATAAACCCCGAACGCACGATGGTGAAATAGAAGACAAAAAAGGAAACAAAAAACAGAATTAACAGTAAAAGAACAGACAAATAAATCACTAGTACATCCGCCAACAAGAATACCGACCGACACCTCACGGAAAAAGTAACGAAGCTAAAAGATTACATTTGACAAATGGAAACCCCCAAAAGTGGGATCCAATACGGCAGCGCAAAGCTCCGACTAACGCCGGATAAAATACCGCGAAATAATCTTTATAGAAAACGTGAATGGAATTTACAGGGATCTGTCTGGGCACTTTTGTGTCCTTTTTTAAGAGAAATTTGAACTTTTCGGGGACAAGAAATGTAAATTTATGAGGAATTGATTTCAAGATGTTGTTAGTTTGTTCCGATGTATTTCAGTTGAGGTTTCGGGTTTTGGCACAGGAGGTAGTTTAATGTGAGTTTGTTGGCAATTATTTGGTTCCTCATCCGGGTTAGTTAGTTTTACAAAGAAGACACAAACGACATAAAAGTATTTTCTGGCATGTTTATTTTGTAAATCGTCAGGTGTATACTACAGTAGCAACTGAACAAAATGAAGAAAATAATAATCATTTTATCTGAAATGCGGACTCTTTTCTTTTATTTCACCCCATCTAGGAGCTCCCGAGATTTCGTGGGGAAATTCCCAGGAAAGTCTTCCTCTGTGGGACATGAATTTTCTGGGGATCGTCGCAGGGGCTACAGAATTGGCACTTTGTGTGAGGCTCTCGGTTAGCTGCTTTGCGGAGAGAGACCAAGCAATTAGGGATAAACCCCGAATCAATGAAGTGAATTCTGACGACTTCAAGTCCGTAATGTGGCGACAGAAATTTCGCAAAGGGAAAGTCAGAAATGACACGGAAACTTGAAATTCTTCTCAGCAGACAAAGAATGGGAAGTGAGACCTAATCCGGTAGAGGGGAGGGGGTAGCTAAACCATGAGACAAGTGGAAGAACGCGAATACGGTCCATGAAAAAATCCTACGTGAGACTATGGTAACAAGGCATGGAGACACAAAAGAAGAGGAAATATTACAGTGCTAAACAAAACAAAACAAGTGGTGATAAAATGGCTGTGCAGCTTAACATAGCGCCAGAAACTGGCGGCATAGGCAGAATGGCGTTGAGTGTGGAGGCGGGTGGGGGTGTGGAGGCGGGTGGAAGGGGGTGGGCGGGTGGGCGGATACGCACACTGTCCTCAACAAGCATGTCATAAAAGGCAACTAATTCGGGATCTGCTGAAATCGGATGTGTTGGGTGTAAAGACTCAGATAATATTACAGCAAAAGAACATTCCAATCGCCCTTTAAAGGATGAACGTAGAAGAAGAAAAGAAGAAGAAGAGGAAGAAGAAGAAGAAGAAGAAGAAGAAGAAGAAGAAGAAGAAGAAGAAGAAGAAGAAGAAGAAGAAGAAGAAGAAGAAGAAGAAGAAGAAGAAGAAGAAGAAGAAGAAGAAGAAGAAGAAGAAGAAGAAGAAGAAGAAGAAGAAGAAGAAGAAGAAGAAGAAGAAGAAGAAGAAGCAGACGAAGAAGAAGAAGAAGAAGAAGAAGAAGAAGAAGAAGAAGAAGAAGAAGAAGAAGAAGAAGAAGAAGAAGAGGAGAAGAAGAAGAAGAAGAAGAAGAAGAAGAAGAAGAAGAAGAAGAAGAAGAAGAAGAAGAAGAAGAAGACGAGAGGGAGAAGGAGAAGTAAGCAGAGGAAGACAAGAGAACAAGATAAGAAACTGCCTCTTTTATAAGATATTTTCGCCCAAGCCCCAACCGACGTAGCAACTACAAGCGGCGAAAGGACAGAGTAGGAATTTCTTAAACGCTTACATGGGATTGTGAAGTGAGTGACAGCTCATGGAAATATTCCCCGTTTCCAGGGATTGCTAACGTCCTTGACATCAATCCAAATGTCAGATTCTGCTGCGCTTGAAAATTCGATAAAAGCCAAAATGTCGTTTGCTAACAACCTTGTTTCTTGTGCTGGAGTTTGCGTTAACGATTAATTCCTAGATGAGAGTCGTACCCGAGGCGTGTCGCTGTTTGGCTGATATCTAGTGTTTAAAACAAGACAAAAATCGCTGAATGGGAAATCCCAACTTGAATGTTGCAGTTTGTCTCAGTTCCTGCGCGTGTGAGTCGTGGACTCTAAAGAAACAAGCTGGAGCTCTTGAACTTCTTCTTTTTCTTCTTCGCGTTCACCAGCTGTACACTCTGGTGGAAAGTTCTGGTTGTTCGTCCATTTCTAAACTGCAGTCCTGCTCCAGAACCTGAGTGTTGCGTGTGCATGAGTTTTACAGATCTGATTCACTTGAATGCAGACTGTTGGTTCCTTGCCTCTCAGGCAGATGCACTCCGACTTCAAAGGAAGCTTCCCAATTAGTCGACTCTTACGACATGCTTTTGGGTAGACAGAGGGTCTATTCTTGTTTTCCCCACGATGGGGCCCCGGAACCCACACGGGGAAGCTCTTGAACTGAAACGCTGCAGAAAAATTACTAGAATACCATCTCCGAGAAGAAGAAAACACAGACATCCTGCATGAAATGAGCACTGAGGAGAACTGGCTCATAAACAGCACCCTGTCCCGAAAGTTGAAGTATTTTTGCCATGTTAAACGTCACAGTGACCTGGAGAGATCGGTGATAGAGGATATAGAAGCTGGCTTTGGCGAAAGTTGACGTATTTTTGCCATGTTAAACGTCACAGTGACCTGGAGAGATCGGTGATAGAGGATATAGAAGCTGGCTTTGGCGAAAGTTGACGTATTTTTGCCATGTTAAACGTCACAGTGACCTGGAGAGATCGGTGATAGAGGATATAGAAGCTGGCTTTGGCGAAAGTTGACGTATTTTTGCCATGTTAAACGTCACAGTGACCTGGAGGATCGGTGATAGAGGATATAGAAGCTGGCTTTGGCGAAAGTTGACGTATTTTTGCCATGTTAAACGTCACAGTGACCTGGAGAGATCGGTGATAGAGGATATAGAAGCTGGCTTTCGCGAAAGGGAATACGAACTGAAGATGCAATTGCACTGAAAGCACACAGGGCTGAAGATTTGGCGTGACGTGAAAATAGCGACGTAAATGACCTGTCGACTGATGATGATGATTACGATGATGATGATGACAAGCCGTTTGCTTTGCGTCCTCAAGCCGCGAGTTCGTTTAATGGACGCATCGTTCGGTTCTTGGGTGCAATTGTTATGATTATTTTTTATTTACACAAAATCGTCACTGGAAGAGTTCGTGCAATATGCGACGCTTTCGGCGGGAAGCTTGCCGTTCTGTGGAAAGGGACACAACCATATGGGATAAAAACCAGGTACACTAAAGTCCATCCTAATGACTTTAATAAAACATCGACAATTTCGGGCGAGGGCTACCGAAGTAAAGTAAAGTAACCGACCCTTTTCCACGCCTTTAGGCGTATAGGGCATATAGGGCTAGACCTATATTTTTATAGACTAATCGGCACAGGATGGGTGATGTGGTCAGCATCACGCCGGCCGCCTTTACTTTCCCGGAACCGCACCCGGTACCCACTCAAGGCTGGGTCGACCTGGGAGCCAAGGTCATTTTGTAAAAAAGTCCGGCTACCGAAATTGGTACTTTCGTTGTTCCGTCTCGGACACTAGAGTGCCAACCAGCCACTTCCGGCACCCCTGACCAAATGCGATCAGAACCCTTTGACACACTGTCCCCCTTTTCTCCACTTCCAACCTTTCGTGCCTAAACATGTCTCTTATTGTGACTTCTGCATCATAGATAGACAGGCAGACTAAAAGAAAGAAAGAAAGAAAGAAAGAAAGAAAGAAAGAAAGAAAGAAAGAAAGAAAGAAAGAAAGAAAGAAAGAAAGAAAGAAAGAAAGAAAGAAAGAAAGAAAGAAAGAAAGAAAAAATAAAAAAAGAAAGAAATAAAGAAATAAAGAAAGAAAGAAAGAAAGAAAGAAAGAAAGAAAGAAAGAAAGAAAGAAAGAAAGAAAGAAAGAAAGAAAGAAAGAAAGAAAGAAAGAAAGAAAGAAAGAAAGAAAGAAAGAAAGAAAGAAAGAAAGAAAGAAAGAAAGAAAGAAAGAAAGAAAGATGCATCGTAAATATTTCTCCTGGTGACGTAAAGATATTACAATTCCTCTATACGGGTCTAAACTCTCCCTTACATCCACAAATCTTCCTTTCTCCAAGAAAGTAATGATCAGTCAGAACATTTTACTAGTCTCTCATTAGCGGCAGACAAAATGTTGCCTGTTCGGACCGCCATTTCTAAAGCCTATCAGATCTGAAGCACCATTGTTACCCGGATGTGGCCATTCTATCCCTGGTGAGTCGGCAGACCTCCACCACGCGTACAAGCCTCATTAAACCCTATAGCTGTATTCTTCACACGCCGTCTTTTGTGACGGTTTTCCCTTATCTCCAGGGAATAATAACCCAGCATAAAATTCACCAACGCTTTCTTATTCCTTTACATAGAACAGGGGTTCTCAACCTTCCTAATGCCGCGACCTTTAATACAGTTCCTCATGTTGTGGCGACACTTTAATACAGTTCATGATGTCGTGTCAACCCTTTAATATAGTTCCTCATGTTGTGGCGACACTTTAATACAGTTCCTCGTGTTTTGGCGACCCTTTAATACAGTTCCTCATGTTGTGGCGACCCTTTAATACAGTTCCTCATGTTGTGGCGACCCTTTAATACAGTTCCTCGTGTTGTGGCGACTCTTTAATACAGTTCCTCATGTCGTGTCAACCCTTTAATATAGTTCCTCAAGTTCTGGCGACCCTTTAATACAGTTCCTCATGTCGTGTCAACCCTTTAATACAGTTCCTCGTGTTGTGGCGACCCTTTAATACAATTCCTCATGTCGTGTCAACCCTTTAATATAGTTCCTCATGTTGTGGCGACCCTTTAATACAGTTCCTCATGTTTTGGCGACTCTTTAATACAGTTCCTCATGTCGTGGAAATCCTTTAATATAGTTCCTCATGTTGTGGCGACCCTTTAATACAGTTTCTCATGTTTTGGCGACTCTTTAATACAGTTCCTCATGTCTTGTCAACCCTTTTATATAGTTCCTCATGTTGTGGCGACCCTTTAATACAGTTCCTCGTGTTTTGGCGACTCTTTAAGTTCCTCATGTCGTGGCAATCCTTTAATATAGTTCCTTATGTTGTAGCGACCCTTTAATACAGTTCCTCATGTTGTGGCGACCCTTTAATACAGTTCCTCGTGTTGTGGCAAGCCTTTAATACAGTTCCTCGTCTTGTGGCGACCCTTTAATACAGTTCCTCATGTCGTGGCAATCCTTTAATATAGTTTCTCATGTTGTAGCGACCCTTTAATACAGTTCCTCATGTTTTGGCGACTCTTTAATACAGTTCCTCATGTTGGGGCGACCCTTTAATACAGTTCCTCATGTTGTGGCGACCCTTTAATACAGTTCCTCGTGTTTTTGCGACCCTTTAATACAGTTCCTCATGTTGTGGCGACCCTTTAATACACAGTTCCTCATGTTGTGGCGGCCCTTTAATACAGTTCCTCATGTTAGGGCGACCCTTTAATACAGTTCCTCATGTTGTGGCGGCCCTTTAATACAGTTCCTCATGTTAGGGCGACTCTTTAATACAGTTCCTCGTGTTTTTGCGACCCTTTAATACAGTTCCTCATGTTGTGGCGACCCTTTAATACACAGTTCCTCATGTTGTGGCGGCCCTTTAATACAGTTCCTCATGTTAGGGCGACCCTTTAATACAGTTCCTCATGTTGTGGTGGCCCTTTAATACAGTTCCTCATGTTGTGGCGGCCCTTTAATACAGTTCCTCATGTCTTGTCAACCCTTTTATATAGTTCCTCATGTTGTGGCGACCCCCAACCATACACTTATTTTCGTTGCTACTTTATTACTTCAATAATATGTGTCTTCCTGTGACCTTAGGCGACTCCTGTGAAAAAGTCGTTCGATCCACAGGCTGGGAACCGCTGACGTAGATGGAACAGAATAAGAGAACAATTCAAGCAAATGTGGCGTACATTTTTTTGTTTGTTTATCCCTTTGATTTCTCTGTTCGTTTCATCCCTTTGATTTCTCTCTTCGCCTTAAAAGGGGCGGTTGGTTGTTGAGTTGTTTAGAGTTAGGCTAGCCAAATTCATCTTTAAGTGTTTAACTTACAATATTGACATAGGATATTATCATGCAATATGCATAAATCAGAACCATCATCATATTCTTCTTCGTTTTTTATTTGTCCGCCTTTTTCTTCTTCTTCTTCTTCTTCTTCTTCTTCTTCTTTTCTTCTTCTTCTTCTTCTTCTTCTGCTTCTTCTTCTTCTGCTTCTTCTCTTCTTCTTCTTCTTCTTCTTCTTCTTCTTCTTCTTCTTCTTCTTCTTCTTCTTCTTCTTCTTCTTCTTCTTCTTCTTCTTCTTCTTCTTCTTCTTCTTCTTCTTCTTCTTCTTCTTCTTCTTCTTCTTCTTCTTCTTCTTCTTCTTCTTTTTTCTTCTTCTTCTTCTTCTTCTTCTTCTTCTTCTTCTTCTTCTTCTTCTTCTTCTTCTTCTTCTTCTTCTTCTTCTTCTTCTTCTTCTTCTTCTTCTTCTTCTTCTTCTTCTTCTTCTTCTTCTTTTTCTTCTTCTTCTTCTTCTTCTGCTTCTGCTTCTTCTTTTTCTTCTTCTTCTTCTTCTTCTTCTTCTTCTTCTTCTTCTTCTTCTTCTTCTTCTTCTTCTTCTTCTTCTTCTTCTTCTTCTTCTTCTTTCTTCTTCTTCTTCTTCTTCTTCTTCTTCTTCTTCTTCTTCTTCTTCTTCTTCTTCTTCTTCTTCTTCTTCTTCTTCTTCTTCTTCTTCTTCTTCTTCTGCTTCTTCTTCTTCTTTTTCTTCTTCTTCTTCTTCTTCTTCTTCTTCTTCACTTCTTATTCCTTTTTGTGTACACCGTCGCCTCGACCGTTCGGTGAGGATTTGTTTTCTTCCTTTTCCCCCGACAGAAAAAATCCCCAGCCTTACCGAGGATTCGAACCAGGGTCTTCCGCTTGAGAGACCAAGGTTCTTACAGTTCGGACAGCAGCTCCTCCAAAATGCTCAACATTCCAGCATACACTCCCTCTAGTGTTTCCAATCTCCTAATACCCGCAAACCGCGAATACCCTGGATGCCACAAACAGAGAAGCTCACCCCACTGATAACACCCGCCTGTCTCTGGCATTTTGCCTAGAGCCCGTTGCATCAGTGTTTTTCAACCTGTATACACCCGCGGTTCACCAAAAACACGGGACATTGTTTCGCATGTCACCTGACAGCTAACACAGAAACAGCACAGAAATATAAATAGCAGTCTGTGAAATCCGATGTCACACAAATGTTTTTTTTTTTTTGTTGTTGTTGTTGCTAGTACAACAACTGCTGCTGCTGTTTGGAGATTAAAGTAGCTGATAAATGTGACTGGAGCATTGTTTCTGACAGACGAAGCGCTGTAGCGACTTCCATTCGGTTTCCTTTTTCTTTGTGTGTGTGTGTGTGTGTATTACTGACATGCCTGAAAAAGTCTTTTCAGAAAAAATGGAAACTCCTTGAGATGTTGATCCTAGAGACTGGAGAAAAAAAGCCACCTAAACTAACACGTTACATAAGTAAGCAGAATTCTTTGACAACATACCAGAACATTTCCTGGCTCACCACTGAGCCGTGGCCTAAGGGCTGAAGAACACTGCGTTACACAGGGGTAGTCTGAGCGTGCACCGATGCAATAACGTCAAGCTACAGGCCACATGCGCGTGAGTTGGACGAAAATAGCCCCCAACCGTCACTAGGTGAGTAACTGAATGGCTGTGCTCAACCCAAGATTAAATACGACCCTTCTTCTTCTCCTTTCTTTCTTTCTTTCTTTCTTTCTCCTTCTTGTTCTTCTTGTTATTCTTCTTCTTCTTTTTGTCTTCCTCCTCCTCCTCCTCCTCCTCCTCCTTCTTCTTCTTCTTCTTCTTCTTCTTCTTCTTCTTCTTCTTCTTTTTTTTGTCGTCCTCCTCCTCCTTTTTCTTCTTCTTTTTATTCTTCTTTTTCTTCTTCTTCTTCTTCTTCTTCTTCTTCTTCTTCTTCTTCTTCTTCTTCTTCTTCTTCTTCTTCTTCTTCTTCTTCTTCTTCTTCTTCTTCTTCTTCTTCTTTTTCTTCTTCTTCTTCTTCTTCCTCCTCCTCCTACTTTTTCTTCTTCTTCTTCTTCTTCTTACCCTCCTCTCTTTTCTACTTCTTTTGCCTTACCTTTAAATGGGCAATTAGCACGTAGTGTCGTTTACAGCTTGGCGGCGATATCTGCAATTTTCAGCTCAACATATCCCATTTCAGTAAAACCCCTACTTAGTCAACATTTACGACATACTTGCTAGGAGGAGCAGTGGGTCCCCCCCCCCCCCCCCAACCTCTCCCCTAAAGTATGACCTTCGTTTCTTCGAACTGCTGAAGAATTGTTCACTTAATGGTAAGCAAACCAAACATCTATTAGAATGATTGACGATGTAGTTTTACAGCAGTAAAAAGCATAAACAAACTCAACAGGTAAGAACAAACACCAATTTTTAGGGTTCGGACAGGACACTGTGGTCTTCGAGCACACCTGCACAGGATAGGCATAAAAGAATCAACTGACTGTGATTGTGGAGCAGAAAGACAGACCCCTGAGCACATACTACAGCACTGCCCTAACCTCTCCCAGCGGAGACTGTGGAACTGGCCTGAAGGAGCTACATTGCAAGAGAAGCTATGGGGAACCGGTGGCGACCTTAAACGCACAATCCTATTTGAGACACAGACGGGACTCAGTGTTTAGCATGACTGATGTCGAACGCAGAAGAAGTAATAGTAGTAGTACATTTTACACCCGATGACACAAAGTGCCACCATGTCGATGTGAATCACCCGTGGAGAGGCCTAGAAACCACGTTCAACCATTAGACCATATGTATGGCCGGGCAATATTGCGGCCCCTGGCAAGAGCCAGGGTGGGGCTTCAAAATAACGAAAAATTGCATCCCACAAAGGGCTCAGAGGAAGAAAATACAGCAGTTAAACAGTAGTTGTTTTCCGTTTCGTTCCAGGGTATGTCGGTGTAAAATGAAATGCACAAGCTGATAGGCTTGCAGGCGCGGCACGTGTGGGGTGGGGAAAAAAGGGGCGAGCGGGGTGCAGGGGTATGCTCTGTGAGAAGAAACAGCTTGCATGGTCATCACAGCACTGTGCATAAACTTCCGAACTTAGTTAGTAACTCCTGCTGTTGTGTGTTTCAAGACTCACGACCTCAAACTTAAACAAATATCTCGAAAATACATGTACAGATTAACACGATTTTGATTCAAGGTAGCCTGAGATAGCCCATAGTCTTCTGATTCGTATTTTTACAATTGCGCAGATGCTGCTGCTTTCTTAAAGCGGCAAATCTCTTTGATCTTTGTTTGCCCAATAATTTATGTACGCCTAAACAATAAAAGCGGCGTACGTGGCTAAGGCGTTGCGAGTCCGACTCGTTATCCAACGTATCGCGATCGAAAAACACTGCTGGCTGAGTGGATTTTTATCATGGTATGGGGCGTCGTAGGTCGACGCAGCCTTAAATGGGTACCAGGATGGCTGTCCTGGGGAAGTAAAGACGGCCGGCGTAATGCTGACCACATTACCCACAGAGTGCCGATTGGTCTGTAAAAATATGGGTGCTCTTTCCATATGCCCGATGCGCCTAAAGGTGTGAAAAGGGATCTTTACTTTGCTTTTACTCAAACAACCAAATATACAGTAAAAGACCCACGCGTGGATATTGTCTGGAAATCAGTCAATGAAAAATCTGCAACTCAAGACAGAATAATCTGTAGACGACCCTCTGGAAGTGAAATGCCTCTGAAACGCGTGCAATTTCAGGTGCTTTATTAATTTTTTACCCCAAACAGGGAAAATCCACAGGTCAAGGGGCAGTCTAATATTTCAGGGGGTGGTAGATAGGCTGCATGCAATCGTGGGACCTAGGCTGCACACTCTGGTAAGCTGTAGGTGGGTTGTGGGTTGGGACCAGTTCTAGTTATTTTGGGGTCGTTAAAAGCACCAGAAAGCCGGGAAACCCAGTCTTACCACCCTCTAAAATGTTAGACTGCCCTGTGACGTCATCTGGGGTAGGATGTTAATAAAGAACCCAATTTAATGTTTTGAAAACAACTTCTTACTCAATTTACTTCAGTTACTGTAAGCATGCGGCGTCCGTGGCTAAGGCGTTGCGAGTCCGACTCGTAATCCAGCGTACCGCGATCGAAACCCACTGCTGGCTGAGTGGATTTTTATCATGGTGTGGGGCGTCGTAGGTCGCCCCAGCCTTAAATGGGTACCAGGATGGCTGTGCTGGGGAAGTAAAGACGGCCGGCGTAATCATTACCCACTGAGTACCGATTGGTCTGTAAAAATATGGGTGCTCTTTCCATATACCCGATGCGCCTAAGGGCGTGAAAATGGAATCTTTACTTTTACTTTACTTACTCTATAGGCATGTTGACTGTGTGTGTGCGTGCGTGTGTGTGTGTTTTCCCCGACATGCCTGAGATAGTCTTTTCGGAAAAAAATAGTCCTTAAGATGTTAATC
Source organism: Candidula unifasciata (assembly GCA_905116865.2). Taxonomy (NCBI): domain Eukaryota; kingdom Metazoa; phylum Mollusca; class Gastropoda; order Stylommatophora; family Geomitridae; genus Candidula; species Candidula unifasciata. The sequence continues at coordinate 379,327 of CAJHNH020003835.1, forward strand.
CAAGAGACTGGAAATAAAAAGCCACCTAATCGAACCCGTTATAAAAGTAAGCAAAATTCTTTAACAAACCACCTGAACTTTCCTTGGCCCACGACTGGCCCGTGAACTACGAGCCAAAGAACACTGCGTTATACAGGGGTAGCCTTGGGTGTGAGCTTGCGGTCAAAATGGACCGGACCGGGCCCCAAAAAAATTGCCACTGGTCACAACAGTGACAATTTTTTTTTTTGGGGTCTCTGCCAGACGGCGACCGGTGCATTTTTGCTCCATTTGTAGACTGAAAGAATAGTTTCGTCGCCTAGATTCTGAGCCGAGTGCATAGCGTGACACTGTGAGCTGCTAATTCATTTGAAATGTTTTTATACTGTGACCAAAGTGTGAATTGTAGATTCAGAAAATGGTGCGATGCCTGTTGTCGCAATATTGGTAGTGCCATTATGTGATTAAAATGGATCGCATGTGCAACTGCTGATCTATTGGTGACTTCTGCTACCATCCATGATGAACTGTATTTCTTATGTCGGACTGTTTGTGTTAACACTTCGGACGGCCACCGTATGCTTTTAATGAGTGTGTATGCTAGTGCCTATGCTGAGACAGCAGTCTGTCAATATTTCCACAAGGGACTGTGATAAACATTCTATGTGTTTTTCTTTGGCACAGGAGTGGAGTATCTATGGGAGTGACTCGTTTGCTATGAAGCTGAAACTAAGATTACCAGATTACTGTTTGCTTTGAATGTTTTTTTATACACCGCAAATCTGGCAAAATGAAAACTAAATGTTGGTTTACAACAACAAAACATACTCACAAGGACATAATTATTAACAGACTGAATGCCAAATGCCAACAACTCACACCTGATGGTTGTTGAGTTACAAATTTTTGAATTAAGGCAAGATTTATGGCACGGTCTAATGGGGTCAACCGACCACACGTTGAGAATCCCTGCAGCTCCCCTTACTACCAACCCGGAGGTTCAACTGTGCCCGTACACAAACAGGCTCAACGTACGTGCGCGACCCCGCTAACATCTGCTCACCCTGTGTACAATGTTTGCGTTAAAAACTGCCCCGGGATCTAATCCATCAACACCAAGTCAAATCAATTCAGTAGAGTTCCCAGTTAGGGCATGATGGTGAAGTTTGGAGACACCGGGTTAGATTATTGTCTACAGTGATGGCGTAAATTCTATTATGGACCTGTTCACGTTTCTCGGCTCATCTACTCGCTTTCTCAGTATGATCGAGGTCAGAGGGGTATCACATGTACTTTTTTTTTTTTCGAAAAGAGTCTTTCGTGTGACCTAGATTGAGGCTAACGATAGGGAGGTTTGGGTTAGGGCCAGTTCTATATGTTCTGGGGTCACTGCAAGCTGGTTCGATCGTGTAGTATAGAACACGCGACATCGGCGCTGATGTAACGGAAGACAACGTGACACCCCTCAGACGTAGAATAGTCTGAGAAAGTAAGAATGAAAGGTCAGGCAGTGTGTAGACGGGCTAGGAAACGTGAAGTGGACCTTTATTATTATCATTTCGTATTTATTTATTAAACTTGTGTAAGTTTTTCCCGGTTTTATTTTTCAGACGCTTTCATAAATGTTTCGTTCCGTTTTAGCGCCTCGCATGTGCGCATTTTCTTCTATTTAATATTTCTTGTTGCATGTTGGTCTTAGTTTTTTACAAGTTCTGTTGTCTTGTCCTCCGAAAAAGAAGAAGAAGAAGAAGAAGAAGAAGAAGAAGAAGAAGAAGAAGAAGAAGAAGAAGAAGAAGAAGAAGAAGAAGAAGAAGGCAAGAAAGAAGGAAGTAAGAAAAAAATGAAAGAAAGAAGGATGGACAGAAGAAAGGAAAGAAATGGGTAGGAAGAAAAGAAGGAAAGGAAGAGGGAAGGAGAGAAGGAAAAAATTAAGAAACGGACGGAGAAAAGTAGGAAGATAGGCGGGAAGAAAGAAAAGAAGGAAGGAATGAAAGAAGGGAAGGGGGGAATGAAATAACTGAGGAAATAAATGAAGGAAGGATGAGGACAAGGAGATGGAGGAGGAGGAGATTAGGACGAGTGAGAGGACAGGAGAAAGGAAGGAAGGATGGAAGGAAGGAAGGAAGGAAGGAGAGAGAGGGGTAGGAGGGATGGGAGGGAAGGAGGGAGGATTGAGGTGAGGGAGGGAGGGAGGGATGGAGTTAGGGAGGGAGGGCAGGGAGGGAGGAGGGAGGGAGGAAGATTTATGGAGGAGAAGGAGGGAGAGGGAGGAAGGAGAGGAAGGAAGGAAAGGAGGAGGAAGGAAGGAAGGAAGGATTAAGGGAAGGAAGGAAGGAAGGAAGAAGGAAGGAAGGAAGGAAGGAAGGAAGGAAGGAAATGAAGGAAGGAATGAAGGAAGGAAGGAAGTAAGGAAAGGGAAGGAAGGAGAGGGTAGGAAGAAGAAGGAAGGAGAAGGAAGGAAGAGAAGGAAGGAAGGAAGGGAAGGAAGGAAGGAAGATAAGGAAGGAAGGGAGGAAGGAAGGAAAGGAAGGAAGGAATGAAGGAGGGAAGGAAGGAAGGAAGGAAGTAAGGAAAAATGAAGGAAGAGGAAGGAAGGAAGGAAGGAAGGAAGGAAGGAAGGAAGGAAGGAGAACAAGAACAACAACAATAACAACAACAAGAACGACAAGCAGGAGACTGTAGGAGAAACTGACTTCTCCATAAAGATTCACTGACACTTAGAAACAGTTTCTGTCGTAATTACTATCATGTTGCGTTGACAACCCACAGCCTCCGTACTGGGAAATTTCCATAATTCTCGTGTTAAGTCGATGGAAGCAGACAGAGCTAACAGCTGGCTGGATGTTCAGATCGTTAGAAGCGTAAAACAAGGCACGGACGCTGACATAAATGAAATATTGTACGCTTCAAGGGGCATAAGACTTGTTTAAGTGATTTCTAGTAATATTAAAACATATTAATAATTTAGTCTGCAACATCCTTTGTTCCAAAAGTATCGGTGGTATTTTTACTTTGGATCTCTTTCTCTTCTTCCATTTATCTTCTTTTCCTCCTCCTCCTTCTCATCCTCCTTCTTCTTCTTTTTCTTCTTCTTCTTCTTCTTCTTCTTCTTCTTCTTCTTCATCATCTTCTTCTTCTCACGCTGTACTGCGTCTCCTTCTTATGACATGACCAAAGAACATGGCAAAGAACATGACCAAAGAACATGGCGAACTGCTGAACTTGAATTGCCTGATAAACCAACAAATAGCCTATAATTGCCATGGTTGATTTCCATCTTTCCTAAAGATTCAACAACTAGTTTTTTGTGTGATTTTTTTTTAAGTGCGAGGGTGAATGCAGCTTGGGTTGCGGGCAAAAAACCAATGATTTCGTGTACTTATTTCGTCTCGTGTTGATGAATGAGTGAATTGAGAGAGAGGGGGGGGGGGGGGGGGCTGTGGATAACAAAGAATCCTCAATAAAAGGATCTTGATTGGCACATGGGTAGCGGGCCACGTATGGGTCTGTCTTCAATTATTGATTGGACCCCAGGTTGAAGCGTCCTTTCATTTGACACGGAAGCAGAATATAATTGCAGTGACTTCAAAAGGAGGAAAGAAACACTAATAGAGTCGAATGTTTCCACCAAAGTTTATAATTTAACGAAAACAACCGTTTTAGTCGGTGAAACAGACCATCTTAATCAACAAAAACGAACATCTTTATCAACGAAGATGACAAAAGCTTTATTAAAGAAGACGATACAAAAAAGCTTTTTCATAAAAAAAATCTTCAACGAAATAAAACCAAAAGTGACAGTAATTTATGTCAAGCGAAAAATGAAATTTTTGTTTCCCCGAACGTACAGACAGATACATATTAACACTCTCCGATCAGTCTCAATAAACCATTCAATTTAAAAAAAAAAAGTAATAATAATGATTTTAAACACAGCCACAATAATAACAACTACCCTAACAACAGTAGTAACACTGCTGGCTACTATTATTAAATAAATGGCATGTGACCAACAGGCATAACGGAGGGCTCTTCAACGACAATATTTATCAAAAACACTTCTGAATAACAAACAATCGAAACCAAAATTAATAAAAGCCTATACACGAACACAATAATTAGTATAGAACTGGTACTGTTAGCCAAAGGACGCCGGGGTTCATACTGGGTGTAGGGTCTGAGCATCCACGGACATGTCTGGAGTGCAATGATGATAACTTAACTAATCTAGGGAATAATTAACATGGTACAGGGGTGCAGGAAACTGGAGACTACGCTTTACTGAGTCCCCCTCCCCCCATCCCTTATTCCCCCCTAAAATGTTAGGAGGGTTAAATTATCCCGTTTCCTTATGCACATAAGTTCTCCGTTTAAATTTCTATTCAGCACGAAGACACTGGCAGAGAGCTGTTTGGCTCATAAGAGTGTTTGTTGAGTCTGCAGGGTCCAGAGCGTAAGTGAAAAACTGTGACTTGCTCTGTTCTGTTCAGTTATATGAGTGTTTGTTGAGTCTGCAGGGTTCAGAGCGTAAGTGAAAAACTGTGACTTGCTCTGTTCTGTTCAGTTATATGAGTGTTTGTTGAGTCTGCAGGGTCCAGAGCGTAAGTGAAAAACTGTGACTTGCTCTGTTCTGTTCAGTTACATGAGTGTTCCGTTTAAATCTGCAGGGTCCAGAGCGTAAGTGAAAAACTGTGACTTGCTCTGTTCTGTTCAGTTATATGAGTGTTTGTTGAGTCTGCAGGGTCTAGAGCGTAAGTGAAAAACTGTGACTTGCTCTGTTCTGTTCAGGTGTTTTAGGAAATCTTGTTCATAGTTATAACAAGTGTTGATTTTCCAATCTGTTTCTGGTTAGTGAATAGACAAGCTGGCTGCATTTGTAAGGTAGTGCAATGAATATCTGTACAGTCAGTGCCAGTGGATCACCCAGAAGTGAAGAAAAGACGCTGGCGTTGGATAGGACACGCGATGAGAAAAACCTGAGTGCAATATAACGAGAATTTCTTTGCACAAGAACCCACAGAAGTATAGAAATAAAGGCAGACCAAGAAACACAGGCTGGAGAGAGCTCGAGAGTGAAGTGAAACAGATGGGGATAATTTGGGGTGAGCTGCATGCAATAATAGCGAAGGATAGAACGCCTGGGCATGGGTTAGTTAAGGGCCCTTGCTCTACCGGAAGATAGATGACAGAAGAAAATTTGTAAGGGTGGCTACAGACGTCACTCCCCCCACCCCCAGCCCCCGGCATATTTTCTTTGTGTTGACACCCGTTACGAGGTAACATAAACATCACAGTCATAAATAGCTCCACAGTCATAAATAGCTGATTCATATTTTAAAACTAAACAATAAAACAAAACATAATGGGTTGGGGGGGGGGGGGGGGGGGCGAAGATGCTTACAGAATACGGTTCCCAAGGTCAGTTATCAGTAGACAAGTTAAACCAACATGCTTACATCAGCTGACCGATACAGCTGACCTATAGGATGCCGCAAAAAAAAAAAAAAAACCCAGTTTGGTTTTTTGCCGGTTACAACTTCTCTTTCTTCTGCTTCTTCTTTGTTCTGTCTGGATATTTGCGTAGCGATATTTTCAATTCCCCGTTAGCCAGTGGTTCTCAGCGTCCCTAATGCTGCGAGCCTTTAATACGGTTCTTCGTCTTGTGGTGACCCCCAACCGTAACATTATTTTCGTTGCTAGTACATAACTTCTGCAGCAATGAACCTCAAGGGCTCGAAATGCTGAAGAAGAAGAAGAAGAAGTACATTACTTCTGCAGCAATGAACCTTCAAGGGCTCGAAATGCTGAAGAAGTAGAAGTAATAACTTCTGCAGCAATGAACCTCAAGAGTTCGAAATGCTGAAGAAGAAGAAGTAAGAACTTTCTGCAGGCAATTAAGAAGAAGAAGAAGAAGAAGAAGAAGAAGAAGAAGAAGAAGTACATAACTTCTGCAGCAATGAACTTCAAGGGCTCGAAATGCTGAAGAAGTAGAAGTAATAACTTCTGCAGCAATGAACCTCAAGGGCTCGAAATGCTGAAGAAGAAGAAGAAGTAATAAGGAAGAAAGCAGAAATGAAGACTCAGAGAAGAGAAGAAGAAAAGAAAGCAAAGAAGAAGAAGAAGAAATAACTTCTGCAGCAATGAACCTCAAGAAGAAGAAGAAGAAAGAAGAAGAAGAAGAAGAAGAAGAAGAAGAAGAAGAAGAAGAAGAAGAAGAAGAAGAAGAAAGATAAGAAGAAGAAGAAGAAGAAGAAGCAAAGAAGAAGAAAGAAGAAGAAGACGAAGATGCTGAAGAAGAAGAAGTACATAACTTCTGCAGCAATGAACTTCAAGGGCTCGAAATACTGAAGAAGAAGAAGAAGTAGATAGAAGAAGCAAGAAGAAGAACCTCAGAGTTCGAAATGCTGAAGAAGAAGAAGAAGAAGTACATAACTTCTGCAGCAATGAACCTCAAGGGCTCGAAATACTGAAGAAGAAGAAGTACATAACTTCTGCAGCAATGAACCTCAAGAGCTCGAAATGCTGAAGAAGAAGAAAGAAGAAGAAGAACTTCTGAAGAAAAGAAGAGAAGAAGGAAGAAAGAAGAAGAAGAAGAAGAAGAAGAAGAAGAAGAAGAAGAAGAAGTACATAACTTCGGTAAACATGTGTTTTCCGATAGTCTTAGGCGACCCCTGTGAAAGAATCGTTCGACCCCCAAAGGAGTCGCGATCCACAGGTTGCGAACAGCTGCTGTAAGTGGTAGCAACTAACAGCTCTAGCACTCAGTGACTCAAAGAAAGACTGTTCAATGCATGAATGAATCAATCAAGAATTGTTACCACAGCACTTTTTACATTCCAACAAGTGCTTAGTCTCCTCTCTTTAGTAAGCAACAACAGTCGATATGCTAATAGTACGAGCTGCAACCAGATTGAAAGTCTGCCTATGTTTGTCTTTAAGATCTGAATATATTCCACAACCTCTACTCATCCCGCAAGACAAAACTAAATGGAACAAAGACTTTTTTCTACCCCCCCCCCTCACACACACACACACACACCATCCCCACCACCACAATCCAGGATTGCAGCAGTCATTATGATTAACATCTCATGGATGAGAATCAAACCGGTTCAAATCATGGAAACCCGTCACAGCATATTACTGGGGCAGCACAAAAAGGTTATGGAACAAAGACATAAATAATTCATGTATATCTCTGACACAGCAGCGTCGTCTCAATGACCTCAGCAACAACAAATCTGTGTCAAACAAGTTCAAGGTTGGCGTAACAACAAGGCTGCTGACATCATTTCCGCTTCGTTCTGTATCAGTGGGTTCCACAGAGAGTCATGTAAAGCTATAGCCGGGAAAACTAGGACAGATCAAATGTTGTTTATTTGGGACAAGATAACTTTCTAACAGAAAGAGGGGGATAGAAAATGGCGAGTGTGGGTTTCAGGTGCAAAGCAGTTTTCGTTATATTATAAATCAGTTTTTCTCAATATATGTCATATCCAGATTCAGTGCTTTCTCCTCACCAATCAACGTCTTAGTATTTCCCTCGTTTTGATCCCGGTGTCAAATTGTGGATGGGGGGGGGGGCAATACTAGACCCACTTCCCTCCCCAAAAGTAGTCTTAAGAGTCGACTATTTGGGAGCTTACGTCGAAATCGAAGTGCATCTGACTGAGAGGCAAGGAACCAACTGTCTACATTTAAATATGCCAGATCTGTATAACGGAGGTGCACGCAACGCTCAGATTCTGAAACTAGACTAAACTCCAGAGGTGGATAAACAACCAGAACGTTTCGCCAGAGTTTACAGCTGGTGAACGAAGAAGCGTGCGCTCTGAATGCCTGATTGTGGAGGACAAACAATAGACCTACTGCCTCTCTAACAAGCGTGCTGTCATCTCTCTGAGAGACAAGGAGTCAACCATCTGAATGAACATAAGCCAGGTATGTAAAACGGGTGTGCAAGCAAAACTCAAATCTGGAACCAGCCTAAAGTCCAGTCTGGACGAACAACCAGAGCTTTCCACCGGAGTCTACTACTAGTGAACTCGAAGAAGAAGAAGAAGAAGAAGAAGAAGAAGAAGAAGAAGAAGAAGAAGAAGAAGAAGAAGAAGAAGAAGAAGAAGAAGAAGAAGAAGAAGAAGAAGAAGAAGAAGAAGAAGAAGAAGAAGAAGAAGAAGAAGAAGAAGAAAAAGAAGAAGAAGAAGAAGAAGAAGCATCCATCCATTCATCCATCCATCTATCCATCCATCTATATACTCTCTCTCTCTCTCTCTCTCTCTTATGTAGTCACCATACTCTCTCATTTAGTCACCATACACTGTTTTCCTCGCAAGCATTTTTATGGCACAAATAACCCAACCTTTCACCAGGTATCTTGAAGACATAGCAATTTGTGAAATATGTGTTATCAAAGTGACGGCGTCTAAAATAGCACCCGTATCCCTGACTGTCCCTGAGTCAGGTCCCAAAGAATGTCATCAACGCTTTAACGGACACCTCATCCCATCTGATTCTCCAGCAGACACGACCCCGCCCGCGGGAATTGCCGTTCTTATCTAAGTGGGTTACCGCCACCTGGCAGATGGGAGACGAGAGGATGATCGGAGAAGAGGAATGCAGATCGCAGAAGAGGCAATCAGACGATTTTAAGTCCCTGGAATATGATTACCCCAAGCAGCGACGTTAATGGCATGTGCACGGTCTGTTGTATCTTCGGGCGATATCAACGCTAGCGGAAAATATGACAGCGCCTTCGCCGAGGGGAGTCTGTGAGAATCGTCCATCCGAGATTCTATCAGCTCTTCACCCACGGAGATTCACTTTTATGATATGCCCTACATTTTTGTCCAGTTCTAGAAAAGACAGGGGATCCTTCTTTGCAAGACATTTTTCTTTGACACGGAAATCTGAGGACAAGTCAAGGAAGATTGTCATTCGCTATAGTAATTATGAATACACTCTACAGGAATGTCCCTATAGCAACCCTCCTTCTTTTGCCGTGGTCTCAACAGCGTCGCCGCTGCAGAAGTAAGCAACGCGTTGCAGTATAACCTTCCTCTTTGTCTAACAATAGTAAGTTAACAAAATGCCGGTGTGAAAAGCAACGAAGGGGCGGATAGCCTTGTTAGTTATGGCATGCTAGAGACATGGATCTTCTATGGATAAAGTAAAGAACTCTTTCCAGCGCATTCGAGCTAGACCTAAACTGTACTGACCCATCGGCACTAGGTGGCTGATGTGGTGAACATCACACCGGTCGTCTTTACTTCCCAGGACTGTACCTGGTGCTTATCTAAGGCTAGGTCGATCTGATAACCAAGTTATTTTTTTTAAGCCCGGCTCCGCTAGGACCACGGCCTTCCGATTCTCAGGCTAGCGTCTAGCCGCTTTACTACGACGGCTTCACTTCTATAAACAGACTGGATATAATTATATGCAATACGAGAGACAAAGGGTATGTCCCGACCCCAGTCTGCGAACAACCGGGCGAAACTTCAGCTACAGAAAGGCATCACAATCACAGCCCGTGGCGTTGGCAAGTGTGATTAGCCAGACGTTGTCTTCCACAACTATAGCATCATGGACTGTCCTTCCTGTATGGCAGTGGTTCTTCCTAATGTTGCGACAATTCAATAATTGCTCATGTTGTGGCGACCGTTTAATACAGTTTTTGGTGTTGTGGCGACCCTTTTATACAGTTTCTGGTGTTGTGGCGACCGTTTAATACAGTTTCTGGTGTTGTGGCGACCCTTTTATACAGTTTCTCGTGTTATGGCGACCCTTCAATACAGTTTATGATTTTATCGCGACCCTTTTAATACAGTTTATCATGTTATGGCGACAATTCAATACAGTTTATTATGTTATGGCGACCCTTCAATACAGTTTATCATGTTATGGCGACCCCAACCATACAATTATGTTCGTTGCTACTTCATAATTTCGATGAAATTATGTTTTCCGATGGTCTTTGGCGAAATCTGTAAAGGGTCGTTCGACCCCAACACATGGTCACGACCCACTGGTTGAGAACCGCTGCTGTATGGACAAGCGTTCTGCTGGGGCGGGTGGGGGTGGGGGCTGTCATATAACCTGGCATGTCGTAAAAGACAATTAGTGGTGTTTCTTGCGAAGTCAGTATGCATCTGCATGAGAAGTGAGGAACCAACAGTCTGCATAATTATAAGGCAGCTCTGTAAAACTGATGGATTGTTCCAGAATTAGAAGAACAACCATAACAGTCCACCGGAGTTTACAACCGGCAAACGCGAAGAAGAAGAAGAAGAAGAAGAAGAAGAAGAAGAAGAAGAAGAAGAAGAAGAAGAAGAAGAAGAAGAAGAAGAAGAAGAAGAAGAAGAAGAAGAAGAAGAAGAAGAAGAAGAAGAAGAAGAAGAAGAAGAAGAAGAAGAAGAAGAAGAAGAAGAAGAAGAAGAAGAAGAAGAAGAAGAAGTAATAGAGCAACAACAAGAACAGCAGCAGCAACAACAACCACAAAAACTAGAAGAAGAACAAGAAGAAGGAAGAAAGCGTGAGATTTCAAGACCACTTTTGCTTTTGTATATATTTTAACGCGCGTGTTCTCTGACAGCTCATCAATACCCCTCCTCATTTTCGCTGTTAAAAACTGCATGCTGGTTATATGTCTGGCCTGAAAGTTACCTCAACAATCAATGGAACGACAATTTCAACAAGCTCCAGTTTTTCACCCACTCTTTGGCTTTGTCAATAACAATACCTTACGACAGGTCAAGAAGACATGTCTGAAACGGGGATCGATTGACCAGGTGTGCAACCGTGCCTGGGTGTTTGACACCCACTCATTTCAGAGATAACAGTCGTGACCTACACTGAAATGATTTCTTCAAACGTTTTGAATTTTCAGTCTTGTCGTGTCTACTAATGGTGTCTTCTGAGTTCTCGTGAAGTGTGAGACTACAGCAGTTTTAGAAGTATCGATGCGGCAAAATCAGACGTACAAATGTGAGAAGTTTAGAAATCTGGCAATTTTCGATATGCACACGTGGCACGTTTTGATGGGCAGATCTGGGAGGTTTAGATGTACCCATGTGGCACGTTTTGATGGGCAGATCTGGGAAGTTTTGATGTACCCATGTGGCACGTTTTGATGGGCAGATCTGGGAAGTTTAGATGTACCCATGTGGCAAGTTTAGATGGGCAGATCTGGCAAGTTTTGATGTACACATATGGCAAGTTTAGATAGGCAGATCTGGCAAGTTTTGATGTACACATATAGCAAGTTTCGATGGGTAGATCTAGCAAGTTTTGATGTACACAAATGGCAAGTTTCGATGGGCAGATCTGGCAAGTTTCGATGTATAGATGTGGCAAGTTTCGATGGGCAGATCTGGCAAGTTTTGATGTACACATATGGCAAGTTTAGATGAGCAGATCTGGCAAGTTTTGATGTACACATATGGCAAGTTTAGATGGGCAGATCTGGCAAGTTTTGATGTACACATATGGCAAGTTTAGATGGGCAGATCTGGCATGTTTTGATGTACACATGTGGCAAGTTCAGAATCATAAATGTAACAAGAAGAGACAAGATCAGAAATTACGATACCAGCAAAGAAATTGAGACTGATCCAGTATTAAACTACACCAAAAGATAACAGATCAAAAGGGTTGGAAATGTGCTACAAGACTACCACCAGGCAGAGTACCACAGAAAAACTTGTCACTTATACATAGCGGAAGCTGATCCAGGGGTCGACCACGCAAACTATGGATAGATGGAATATTCGGAGCCATAAATACAAGCACTTTCATATCAATGCTCTCGCCCGATATCTCTTCAAACATTGACAGGGAAAGGCAACAAAGAAGAGGAGGAGGAAGAGCTGAAGAAGAAGAAAAAGAAGAAGAAAGCACATATTCGTAAAGTGTATATATTGTACAGTTCTCTAAGATTAGGTGGTGAAATCTAAAGGGGTAGGGGCTTCAGTGCTGTATACAGCTGAGGGCTTCCTTAGGACTACATCCAGCCCTGGTAGTGGAGGATTCGCAAGCAACAAGACATTTACAACAAACTAGCCTGAAACTACATGCTGACTTTGCGAACACCCTGCGTTCCGTGCATGCCCGTTACTATAATTTCCACAGACCAATCAAACAAGCAAAACCTATCATTCGCGTCCTACTCTTTGCGTACTCCCCGCCATTTCTCCAGTTGGCAACAATAAATGCTCCCTGTTTACAGGAATAATAGCGGTTTTACAGTAGGCTTAATTCGTGTGCTTAGGGGTAATCGACGAGTATTGAGGATCAATTGTAGATGGAGCTTGCTTCATCTTTATGTCTAAAGGTAGCGTGCATCGATCATCCAGCTACACACGGAGGAAGGGCCAGAATGAGTCTCTGAGGCTAACCCGACTAATCCGCAAGACAAAGAAGAAGAAGAAGAAGAAGAAGAAGAAGAAGAAGAAGAAGAAGAAGAAGAAGAAGAAGAAGAAGAAGAAGAAGAAGAAGAAGAAGAAGAAGAAGAAGAAGAAGAAGAAGAAGAAGAAGGACGAAAGAAGAAGAAGAAGAAGGAAGAAGAAGAAGAAGAAGAAGAAGAAGAAGAAGAAGAAGAAGAAGAAGAAGAAGAAGCAGAAAAAAAAAAACAAGAAGAAGAAGAAGAAACATATGAACAGCCCAGAACCTTTGACCTTTTTTTTGTTAACATTCGTCTTAAGGATTTGTTTTTGGGTGTCCTCGTTTTCCTAATCCAAGGTGCTTTTTGTATCAACACAAACATCTACTTAACCCTAAAGCACTTCACTGATGATCACGGGATTTTCCCGTAATGCTCACTTTTTCTAACACAAAGACCAGATGCTGTACAATACTTTAAGTAGGGCATGTGTTGAACCATGTCCGACTTTAGCTATTAATTTACAGCTGGAGCCGGTAGTGGTTGAACGTATCCCTTGTGTCCAGTGACCCCTAACCCCAAACGTCACAGGCCAGTGGACAGAGAGCGGAACTAAAGAAACTACAGTTGGAGTCAGCCGGTGCGTTAAATGAAGATTGATGTGCGGTTGTTCGGTACTTGTCTGTGGGGTGTTGTCAGATGGTTCCCAGGCAAAATGAGGGGGCTGCGTGGTCTCCAGGCATGGTGTCCGCCTCGAGTGCTAGTGGTTCTGGGTTCAATCCCTGGTAAGGGCTGTGATTTTTTTCACGTGGTGTTAGACTTCTAGTAATTCTCCCTGGTCTCTGGGTAGTGAGATCGGACGCCCGTGTGTGGCGCACGTACAAAATCCCTTGGCAGTTAGAAATAAAAAAAAAAAAAGAATAGCCCAACGGCGCTGCCTGGGCAAAATTTGAAATTAAAAATCTTCCCAAAGTATATCAGGATCCTCGCCCTTGCTAAAGAACCTGTGCACTGTGCTTAGCTTCTTCGAACTCAAACTTGAACGGAGCACTTATGGGTTACTACCCGTGTGCCATGATGTTGATCCGTGGTTGAAACTTCAAAACCTAGGCGAAATCCGTAGCATCATGGCTGTCAGCCGCTAGGGAAAACAATTTGCCCGCGATTCATTGCAGTTGCACTTTCTGTTACTTGATTAGTTTATTGCAGTTGCAGAACCAACCCCAGCTCTGTTGGGCTGTTCGTTATTTTACTAGACAATTTCACGTTCACTAATGTTGTTATTGCTACTGAAAGCACACAGGGCTAGAGAATTGGCTAGGAAAAAGGATACTTTCAGGAGTGCCGTGACGAGAGCGGTGTTCTGTACAAGATATGCTGATTGACTTCTTTCTTCATCATCTTCGTCTTCTTCTTCTTCTTCTTCTTCTTCTTCTTCTTCTTCTTCTTCTTCTTCTTCTTCTTCTTCTTCTTCTTTCGCGTTCACCAGCCGTAAACCCCGACCGAAAGTTCTAGTTGCTCATCCACTTTTGGGTGCTAGTCCTTTTCCAGAACATGAGGGTTGCGTGCACGTCCGTTTCCCAGACATGACTCATTTGTATTCAGGGTGTTTGTTTCTTGTCTCCCAGGCAGATGCACTCTGACTTCGAAGGAAGCTCCCAGTTAGTCGACTCCCACGTTGGCGTTGAGTGTTGTCGCTGGGGATCTGCTTGAAAGGTCAAAACGAGGATGGGAAATCTCCTGTGAAATCACGTGGTCGCGATATGGGATGACTTTCGTGATTTGTACCACAAACTTTAATACTAGAGGATCAGAAATTGTTAACTGCATTCACTAACCTCTAATACAGGCATGACAAACTGAGGATTCCGCTGACAGTCATATGGGTCCCATTTTGTCTTTGTGAGGACCACACGCGACAACTAATTGGAGTCATTCAATACAAATAAAAAATATTTCTATTGTGTGAGCCGCTGGAGTGCCTGTAAAGGTCCGCATGTGGCCCACGGGCCGCCAGTATTACATGCCCGCCCTAAGCGATATTACCGTCAACACAGACCTCGTCTAACTGTTAATCAAGGGATAATGTTGTAGGAAACTGCGTCTCTCAGCTGGGACTTTGTCGTTTCCTGATGATCTTATTCAAAGCTGCACGTTCTGACAACCGCGGGCGTGATGCTGGTTGTGTTAGTGCCAGCGCACAAGCGTGTCCCATCCACAAGCTGCAACTAACTTGGCAAATAATTCAAGACACTCAAGAATACAGGGAGCCGCGGTGGTGTAGCGGCTAGACGCTCACCTGCGGATCCGAAGGTCGGGGGTTCGGGTCCTGACAAGTTTTACAAATCTTCTTCTTTTGTTCGCTTGAAATTAAATTATCTATACCTGCAGTGCTGCTGTCTTTGGTCAGAATTCCACTCTCTTTGGTAATTCACTTAGCGACCTGTGCAATTCGGCTTCCTCCAGTGCCTCTCTTGACCAGAAGTTTTGTCTGGGAACGTTGAATCTGAGAGAGTCTTGAATGATGTGATCTGCTGTCTCAGGTGCCAGTCCACAGGTACACATAGCTGATTCGCCAGTCTTACATTTTGTGTAGATGACGCTGCGAAGTCGATTTTGTCTTGTTCAAAAGCGTAGAATAATGACTTGCTCTGGTCTGTCTATAATATGGTATTCGTCTTGTGACAGTTTTGGTGGCTCTCTGATTGATTTCTTTATTCTCTTCTTCTGTTGATAAGAGAGTGGTAGGTCAGGTTGTTCTTCATTTGCACCTTCCTTAGCTAGTTTATCAGCTCTTTCATGTCCGGGAACTCCACAGTGGGATGGTATCCATTGCATATCTACTTTACGCCGGTTGCCTAGTTCAGATAGTAGTGTCCATATACCTGGTAATTTTTCAGACTGGAGTGCCTGAAGTACCGCTTTTGAATCTGTCAGGAATACCACTAGTCGTGAAATATACCCAGAATGTAATAGTTTCTTTGCTGCTTTCTTGATGACTTGCAATTCTGCATCATAGTTGTGACAGTGGGTTCCCGCTGGCATTTTGGCTGTATATCTGGTATTACTAGGATGCTCAATGTACACTCTGCTCCTCTATTTCTGATTGCATATTGTGCTGACCCATCTGTATAGATACGAACCCAAAGATTATGTGGGTATTCATCACCAAGTTGAAATTGGGTGGCCGTTTTACACTGCACACCGTTTTGTTTTTCTTCCTTCTCAAATACTCCTTTCACTCCTGCCTTGATGTGTACTGGAAACTTATACTCCTCTCTCCGGGGCGGAGAGGTGGGAGAGGGGAGGGGGTTCGTTCTGGAACAGCATTTAAGGGGCTATCAGCTGCAGGCTGTTTGTGGTTTGTGTGCAGAACCGTTTGGCCTGGTGGATGAAACTACTTCTTTTTAGACACCATAAAGCTATATTTTGCAATCTTTCATTCATAGGATGTTCAGGCATGCAAAGAAACTTTATAAAAAGACTTGTCTCCTAGCTCGACCCAGCCTTGAATCAGCACAAGGTGAGGTCCTGGAAAGAAAAGGCGAGAGATGTGCTGCTGACCACATCACCACTGAGTTCCGATTGACCTGTAAAATATAAGTCTAGCCCTATATGCCCAAAACGCCTGAAGGTGTGGTGGGGGAGGGGCCTTTACTTTAACCGAGAATGTGAGCAGCGGCTGGATAAAGGGTTACAGCATGAAGCTTTCATGAAGAAAAAGTGCCAGTGTAGGTTCTCTGGCACAAATTCTTGGGGGGGGGGCGGGGGGGGGGAAGAGGGTTGGGGGAGGGGGACAGACCCACTGCCTCTCAACAATAATAAACAGAGGGAAAAGCTTGAGGCTGTAGAAACACACGTCATCCCATGGCTAAGATTTCCTGAAGCTGCCAAGATCCGTTACCTGCGTCCTGAACTATGTGAACAGAAAGATATGATTCTGACATTGCGGCTTTCCCTTTAAAACAGGCAGTTGCGTTTGACTGTTGTTGAATTTGTCCTTCAATTATAAATGATTCACTTTTTTGCTTCATTTATGTAATTTTCACCATAGTATGCACCTGACGAAGGTTTGGGCCGGGATCAGACTCCTCTCAAATACACAAAAATATACTATATGCAGCAGCGCTCCGCTCCCTACCCCCCTAAAAAAACTGTGGGGCCCCTCAATGTGCCTATGCCCCAAGACCGAAACGTCTCTGATTAGACCTACGCCATCTGGCAAGCCACACGACAATGCTTCTGGATAATTAACCCTCCCACCCCAACGTTTCAAGTCCATTATGCTCAACCTCTGAATTGCAACCCTACAATTCCTCACACTGAAACCACATTACCCCGAATCTATTGACGCACCTAAACCCCGGAGGTTTGAATCCCCTGCGGATCGGAATGACCTCGAGGTCAGGGAGTTGAAAGTAGTTCATCCTTGAAGTTCCACTCCATACCCCTTTCATCGTCCCATCGAACCGATCAATTAGTGTTGACGACTATTGATCCGGCCCTCGCCTGCGTCCTCGGACAAAGAATAACAACGGCGTCTCTGGCGTCTACAGATTAACAAGACTGCGCCCAGGCGTCTAGATAGTGTGACCAAGGTCTTGGTGTGACCAGCCCTTTTGATCGGCCAGACCTGGCTTGGTTTTGAAACTCCAGGCAAGATAATTCATAACATCCCTGTGTGGGGTCCGGGGCACTATCATAAGGAAAGAGGAAGGGGGGGGGGGGGGAAATAGACTTACTGCCTACCCAAAGGCAAGTCGTAAGAGTCGACTAAATGGGAGCTTCCTTCGAAGTCGGAGTGCATCTGCCTGACAGGCAAGGATCCAGCAGTTTGCATACAAATGAGTCAGATCTGTAAAACGGATGCACACGCAACACTTTGGTTCTGGAACAGGACTGTAGTCCAAAAGTGGATTAACAACCAGAACTTTCCGCCAGAGTTTACAGCTGGTGAACGTGAAGAAGAAGAAAAAAAAGGAGAAGGAGAAGAAGAAGAAGGAGCAAAAGAAAAAGAAGAAGAAGAAGAATTAAAGACGCTCACAAATATAGGAAGCCGCCGTTGTGTAGCGGCAAGTCGCTCGACTGCTTATCCGAAAGCTCGGAGTTCGGATCCTCATAGGGGCGGATAATTTAAAAAAAAAATTTTTTAATTGACTTGAAAGTTCCTCTGGAGTAAAATCCCACCTTCTTCTTCGTCTTCATCGTTCCCTGGCTGTGAATTCCGGCAGAAGGTCAAGGTTAGTTAGCCTAATTTGGACTTTTGGCTTTTACCTGGACCTGAGTTTTGTGTGCACATCCGTTTTACTGGCTTATTTGTTTGCCGTTTTTTCCTCATCGACAGATGTACGCCGACTTCGAGGGAAAATCCCACCTTAATCATCATCATTATTATTATCCTCGTCATCTATTCCCTGTTTGGTTCCAGGGCGCCCCTGAGGGGGAAACAAGAACAGATCATTTAGCTACCATAAAACATGTCGTAGCAGTCGACTAACTGTCAGCTTCCTTCGAAGTCGGAGTGCCTCTGACTGAGAGGAAGGAGCCAATAGTATGCACACGAATACGTCACATCTGCAAAGCGTATGTGCTCGCAACACTCAGGCTGTGTAACAGGATGTACCAGAAGTTGATGAACACTCAGAACTTTCCGTCGGAGTTTACAGGCGATAAACACGAAGAAGAAGAAGATCATTATCATCCTCATCGTCATCGTCATCAGCATCATCATCATCGTCATCATCGTCGTCCACCCCTTACTTGTATCCATCTTCTTGTCGTAGTGTTGCGGCTAGACGCTTTCCTGCGGACCCGAATTTCGTGAGTTCAAATCCCAATAACCCTGAAAACCGGCAAAAACGCCCTTTTATTTTTTCAGTTGTACCCGAGGCTACTAACACCTTCCCTCCTAACCCCCCCCCCCCCCCCCCTCTCCCTCCCCACCTCCGAGAGCGTTATCAGCCACTTTGGGAACTATTCCAAGCACTACTTATTTCTTGAACCTGTACGCACACCAGGTCCTGCGCACCGCTTGCTTCGTCGTAATATGTAATTTATTTCGTTGTTTTACAGAACTAATTCTAGTTTTCAGTCTCCTAACAACTAAAAATTGCGAACATGCTATATAATGAGAACGAAACAAAAATTATAGTAATTAGTTCATTGCAATTTCTGTGTGTAGTGTTTTTAGCAGCTGCGCCAGAATTTGAGGGCATAGGTGCCCCAGATAATAATTAGAAGTTGTCTGTTTAAGTTTGTCTTTAACATATATTATTTCAAACAAATATTGTTACATTTACAAATGTATTTGCAATTCAGCACATTATTTTTGATTCATCATCGTCATCATCATCATCATCGTCATCATTATAAGTGTCATCATCGTCATCACCATCATTGTCATCGTCATCCTCATCAGCAATGTCATCATCATCATTAACAATGACATTATGATCATCATCATCATCATCATCATCATCATCATCATCACTGTCATCATCATCGTCATCATCAATGTCATCATCATCATCATCATTTTCACCACTGTCATCATCATCATCGTCATCATTAACAATGTCATCAGCATCATCGTCATCATTAACAATGTCATCGTCATCATCATCATCATGTCATCATCATCAACATCATTTCATCATCATCAATGTCATCATCATCCTCGTCATCATCATCATCATAATTCATCACTGTCATCATCATCGTCATCATCAACACTGTCATCTTTGTCTTCATCATCATCATTGTCATCACCATCGTCATCCCCATCATCGTCATTGTCATCGTCATCATCATCATCAGGGCAAGGCTTTGAGGAGGCCAACACTGGTCACTGTATTAGTTGGGTCTTGAAAAACGTCATGGTACAGGCGGCATCATCTTCAGGCTTAATTCTGTGTAGATATACATTAAAATACGCAGTCCTGGCAACAATCGCAGGAATTGTGTTAGACCCGACTCAACATCATCATCATGTACAGGGTCCTTTGCGATACATCGCTCTCATCGCGGTCTATTTGGGCTAATATACTACTCTCCCTTACAATGTAACTCTCAGATAAGATACTACTCCACGCAAAGATACTACGCCCCGTTAAGATACTGCTACACGCTAAGATATAAACTCCCATAAGATACTACTCCACGCTAAGAAACTACTGTACGCTAGGATACAACTCTCCAATAAGATACTACTCCACGCCATAAGACTACTCCACGCCAAGATACTACTTCCCGCACAAAGATTCTACTCCTGGCTAAGATACTATAATACCCGCTAAGATACTACTACCCGCTAGGATACTACCATTCCCAGCTAATATATTACTATTCTCCGCTAACATACTACTTTCACCCGCTAAGATACTACTTCCTGCTAAGACACTACTACTACTAATCACTAAGATACTTCTACTCTCCGCTATGATACAACTGCACGCAAAGGTAAAACTACCTACCGCTAAGGTACTATTACAGGCTAAGATATTACACACCGCTAAGATACTACCCCACGCTAAGATACAACTCTCTGTTAAGATACTACTTCATGCCAAGATACAACTCTCCGCTAAGATACTACTCCACGCTAAGATACAACTCTCTGTTAAGATACTACTTCATGCCAAGATACAACTCTCCGCTAAGATACTACTCCACGCTAAAATTCAACTACCCGCTAAGATACTACTTTCCGCTGAGATACTACTACTCTCAGCTAGGATACTGCTTTTTACCCGCTTAGACATACCTACACGCTAAGATACTACTACTCACCACAAGGATACTGCTATTACCAGCTAAGAGTATTCTTTACAGGAGGTTGCAGAACCAACCCCAGCACTTTCTGGCTGTTGTGGTTTTTCTAGGCAAATTTACGTCCAGTAGTTTGCCATCGCTTTCTGGACGGAAGGCTTTCGGTACCACGGTCGAAACCATCGTTAAACAAACCGTCCTCAGCGGGGATCCAACCCGGCACCCAGACATTATGAAGCACGTTCACAACGCCTTAGCCATAGAGGCTACTCAGACGATACCACTACTCACCGCTAATCTAAAAAAAAAGACTGAAGCCTCCAACATCAACACTAAAGTAATCGATTCAACCCACACATCATTATCGACATCAAATAAACATGGCATCGAATCCGACAGACAGTTACATTGTTTGTAACGCAATAGTGGCGGCGGTATTGCAGTTATTTCATAGTCGGTATCACCCACGTTGATGTCAGTAATTTTCCGTGGATACGTCAACAAATTACGGAATTAGACAGTTGATTCCCGAATTAGAAATTTATCTCTTCGGAATTAGAAATGTATCCTCCCTTCAGAATTAATATTTACATTGTTAACGACTGGATATATAACTCGTTGGGAAACCTTATCTATTAACAAACAGAGGTTTGTGAAAGCAATTTATTTAATTGAGTGTTATTTGAAACCGCATTTTTTTCTTATCTTTTGAGATCGTCATCATCATCATCATCTTGTAGCAGTTTCTTAAAAATCCAATTATGTTATGTGGGAAAGAGGGGGGGATTGTATACTCAACGAGAGGGGGTGGGGGTGAAGGTGTTGCTATATACTCCAGCTGTGGGGGTGGGGGTGACGGTGTTTCTATATACTCCAGCTGTGGGGGTGGGGGTGAAGGTGTTGCTATATACTCCATCTGTGGGGGTGGGGGTGACGGTGTTTCTATATACTCCAGCTGTGGGGGTGGGGGTGACGGTGTTTCTATATACTCCAGCTGTGGGGGTGGGGGTGAAGGTGTTGCTATATACTCCAGCTATGGGGGTGGGGGTGAAGGTGTTGCTGTATACTCCATCTGTTGGGGGGGGGAGGGGTGAAGGTGTTGCTGTATACTCCATCTGTTTGGGAAGGGGTGAAGGTGTTGCTGTATACTCCATCTGTTGGGGGAGGGGTGAAGGTGTTGCTGTTTACTCCATCTGTTGGGGGAGGGGTGAAGGTGTTGCTGTATACTCCATCTGTTGGGGGGTGGGGGTGAAGGTGTTGCTGTATACTCCATCTGTTGGGAGGAGGGGTGAAGGTGTTGATGTATACTCCAGGTGTTTGGGAGGGGGTAGGGTGGGTGGGGGGGGGGGCAGAAAGCAACCCATGCACTGATAATGACAGGCTCACTTAGCATGCGTAAGATGATCCAAACTGGCAAACTTCGACTAGAATGGGGTTGACATTATCCAGAAGTCCCGTCTTGTCTGTACACACTAGCACACGCCAGTGTGAAAAGAAACGAAAGAGCTGACAGACTAGCCGTATATGCCGCGGCTAGTGGAAGAAGAAGTAAAGAGATATACAGCCTCACATTCTTCTTCCTATGACTATCATTACCAGCAGTCCTTGGCCAGTTAGTTAGTTAGTTAGTTAGTTAGTTAGTTAGTTAGTTAGTTAGTTAGTTAGTTAGTTAGTTAGTTAGTTAGTTAGTTTAGTTAGTTAGTTAGTTAGTTAGTTAGTTAGTTTAGTAGTTAGTTAGTTAGTAGTTAGTTAGTTAGTTAGTTAGTTAGTTAGTTAGTTAGTTAGTTAGTTAGTTGGTTGGTTGTTGTTGGTTGTTGGTTGGTTGGTTGGTTGGTTGGTTGTTGGTTGGTGGTTGGTTGTTTAGTTAGTTAGTTTAGTTAGTTAGTTAGTTAGTTAGTTAGTTAGTTAGTTAGTTAGTTAGTTAGTTAGTTAGTTAGTTAGTTAGTTAGTTAGGTTAGTTAGTTAGTTAGTTAGTTAGTTAGTTAGTTAGTTAGTTAGTTAGTTAGTTAGTTAGTTAGTTAGTTAGTTAGTTAGTTAGTTAGTTAGTTAGTTAAGTTAGTTAGTCGGTCAATCAGTCGGTCGGTCAGTCAGTTGGTTAGTTAGTCGCAAAACAATAGCTACAGTCATCTTAGAGATAGACTGACGTCTTTCCTCGAAGTCGGAGTACATCTGACGGTGAAGAAGGAAACGACAAACAAATCAGCCAGTAAAACTGATGTACACGCAAAAGTCAGGTCCAGGTAAAAGCCAAAAGTCCGAAATTCACAGCCGGTGAACGAAGAAGAAGAAGAAGAAGAAGAAGAAGAAGAAGAAGAAAAAGAGAAGAAGAAGAAGAAGAAGAAGAAGAAGAAGAAGAAGAAAGAAGAAGAAGAAGAAGAAGAAGAAGAAGAAGAAGAAGAAGAAGAAGAAGAAGAAGAAGAAGAAGAAGAAGAAGAAGAAGAAAAAGAAGAAGAAGAAGAAGAAGAAGGGTCCTGTTCATTAGGCATATGGTTGAGCCTTTCCTGGCGATAGCAATACGAAGTCTCTCTCTCTCTCTCTCTCTCTCTCTCTCTCTCTCTCTCTCTCTCTCTCTCTCTCTCTCTCTCTTTCTCTCTTAGTCTTCTCCGTTTTCTTTTCCCTTCCAATTACTTCGTCACAAAAAGACTTCGCATTTACGTACAATTCATTCCCGTTTTCCCCCTCCACAAAAAAATGTAGTTAATTGAGAATCTTCAGAAAAAGATCAGCCATTTCAACAGCACTTGGGGTGGCTAAGAGTTGAGATTGTAGCCAGGTATATTGGGTAAAGTGGTGAGAGAATTACCGAAGGTCGATATGTAATAACGCTTCCACTTAGCCACACGAGTACATCCTTGCTTTCTACGGCGTGCCACCTGAGGGCATGAAAATATGAAATCAATTTAGTTTTCCATAAGGAGGGAAGATTGCGAGAGAGCGAGGAAATGAGAGAGAAAGATGACTGTATCTTGGAGACAAAGGATCTGGCCGTGATGTGGTTTGAAAGCTGATTACATATAAAGCTGAAGTAGACATATTGGCAGACAGACGTACAAAGACAGACCAAGACCAGTCAATGCTGTGTGCTAGACAGACAAGTAGACATATTGGCAGACAGACGTACAAAGACAGACCAAGACCAATCAATGCTGTGTGCTAGACAGGCAAGTAGACATGTTGGCAGACAGACGTACAAAGACAGACCAAGACCAGTCAATGCTGTGTGCTAGACAGACATGTAGACATATTGGCTGGCAGACATACAAAGACAGGCCAAGACCGGTCAATGCTGTGTGATAGACAGACAAGTAGACATATTGGCTGGCAGACGTACAAAGACAGACCAAGACCAGTCTTGGGCATCATCATCAGGTGTCTTGCCGACTGCAGTGGGCGATCATGCCTCTCCACAATCTGCGATCTCCTGCAGCATGTATCAGTTCGTGTGCCGACACACCTCCATGCCATGCAACAAGACTGTCAAGCATCTTCACTCGTTGTCTTCCTCAATCCCTCCTTCCACAGATCTTTCCAGTGGTCACAACATGTTCTATTTTCCCTCTTCTCATAACATGGCCGAAAAATGATGACTGTCTTGGGCAGACAGACAAAAAGGCAGAAATATAGTTCCAGGTTAAGCTACAGACACACAGTAAATTATTCCGCTGAATGGCACACAGCGTCTGTGGCTCAGAAGTTGCGAATGCGCTTCGTAATGCAGAAGTGCCGGGTTCGATCCCAGCTTACTCCTTGCGTTAGTTTCGACAGTGGTATCGAGAACCGACTGTCCATAAAAGCAATGGCAAACTACCGGACGTAAATTTGCCTAGAAAAACTACAACAGCCAAAATATGATGGGGTTGGTTCTGCAACGTCCTGCAAAGGATACGCAACTAACTTTTAACTTGAACTGTCACTAGCAAGCCAAACGGGGGAGGGGTGAACGCAAACACACACACACACTCACACACAACACAATAATTAGACATTTTAGAATGGAGCCTTTATGAGCCCTAACCACAATAAGGGGCAGATTATTCTGGCCACCCGTCCACTCAGAAAAGAGGGGGTCATGTGAATAAGTAATCCATGGTAACATACAGGAAAAAGGGGGGGGGGGGTTGCAGACAGACAGAAACACCGATAAGTTGGTCGGACTAGTCTACCGTGGTCGGGTTATGGGTGTCGCAGTTTGTTGTTGTCTGGCAATTACGTTTTTATTTCAGAGAAAGAGACAGTCTGTGACACAGGTTTTGTCATTTTTTTTTAAAAAGAGGGAGGGTTGTGTGTTAGAGCCAGTATCTAAATGTTTCAGAAGTGTTAAAAGCTCTGGCATGGATAAATATACAACACGCGTATGAGCGCGAGTGCGGAATATCCCCGTGACCTTGTGTGAAAGTTGGATCGCTCGAGGCCGACCTTTCAGTAGTGAGGTGGGCTGTAGGTCGTCCAATCAGAAGCGAGCTAGTGTGTAGCGGTGTGTAAATGGGGAGACCAGCGTAAAATTTACAGAAACACTGTTTCAATCAAACAGAGCGACACACGGGCAGATATGTAGGAAGACATACAGAGAGATACAGAGAGATGCAAGCGCACAGATGGGTGGGTGTGTTGTGTGAGTTTATGTATCACCTCGTGCGTAACTGAGTACACATATATGTGTGTATATGTGTGCAAGCGTCTATGTGCGTAATTGTGTGTGTTTTGGGGGCTTAACCTCCAACACAGGCTTCATCCATTAGTTTTTAGTTTCGACCCTTGCTTTTCGCAGCTTTTTATGGCTAGTAACTATTTCTGGTAATCACAAGCGCGTCAGAGCTTCGACTGGTAAGACATGTGATTTCCCTTTCCGATTTTTCCGCAAAGTGATTATTGTGCATTCTTATTTATGACGCTGCATATTTACGTAATGTGCTGATGAATGCTCCCTGGTCGAAACGTTCACTTGTCGTTTATGTTTGTAATAATGTAAAGCTGACTGGTTCTAGTTTTTATTTGGGTTTCAATCAACTAACAACTCAGGTCTGCAACCTACTAGCAGTCCGTTTGCCATTTCCCCCACACCTTTCCCCGCTCATCGAAAACAGGGCTGCCAATTTGATTTTTTTTTTAACCCAGCTAAGCTGAACAAAAACCCATGCAATACATAGACCCAAAAAAAAACCCAGATTTTTAAAATGTACAAAACGTATAGTTACGAAACGAAATATTTACTACTTTTATTTAAGTATGTATTTAAAAAAAAAAAAACAGATTTCACCAAGGCGTCATATAAAAACCCAGATCTGGGGGGAAAACCCAAGTATTTGTAGCCCTGCCCGAAAACACGCCTCACAAATGGGAACACACATAATATTTAGTTCCCCACGATCAGACCCTGGGGTCGTGTGCGTCCTGGCAGAGCTTGCTGCGTCCCCCATTACTTGGAGGAGCAACAATAGAAAAGGAAAAATCCGTTTTGTCTCCACTACTGGTGTGAGAAAGTCGGCGGTTTTTGTGTTTCGGTGCCTGTTCCCCGAGGCCTGTCCCTGGTGGTTTGTTAGCAGGTATTGTTAGACCGTTAGTGTTGTTGAATGTTATCCAACAGGGGAAAGTCAGAGAACGAGCAATGCCACAGAGAATTATATGTCTTGCGTCAGTCGTAACAACTGATGTCTGATTGTCAGTGTGACAGCTGGTGTCTGATAGTTTATCTCTCTTTCTCTCTTATCTTTCTTCTCTCTCTCTCTCTCTGTGCGTGTGTGTGTGTGTGTGTGTGTGTGTGTGTGTGTGTGTGCGCGTGTGTACGTTTGTTCTTGTTGCTGAATGTCACAGATAAAACTCAACTGTACGAGAAAATAAGACTAGCTGTGGCAGTTAGCCGCGCCCCAGAGAAAACAAAACATCAACCTCTCCCCCCCCCCCCCACAACAATTTTACAGTTGGAAAAGAGAGGTTCAATAACTGCACATTATTATTATTATTATTATTATTATTATTATTATTATTATTATTATTATTTTGAGCCGAATGGCAAATAAGAAATATCACATCTGAAATAAACTGAAATGTATAAACAAACGTTTAAAAGAGAAGATCTATGTTTTATAAAGTAGCAGTCTCTAACTCCTCTCTCTCTTCCCCTTATCACTCTCTCATTCACTATCTTCGTATTTTCTCTCTCTCTCTCTCTCTCTCTCTCTCTCTCTCTCTCTCTCTCTCTCTCTCTCTCTCTCTATGTGTGTGTCTCTTAGTTCCTGTCTTTCCCTCGTTCCCTTTTTTATTCTGTCACTCACTTTCTCCCACCTCCTTTTTTTCTCACTGAGCGATATATACATATATATATATATATATATATATATATATATATATATATATATATATATATATATATATATATATATACATATATATATATTAGGGCTGTAAAGAATAGTGATTTTCACTATTCGGCCGAATAGAAATAGTGGGACCTACTATTCGGCCAAATACAACTACAAATACCAATAGTGTATCATCATCATCAGGTGCCTTGCCGACTGGCATGGGCGATTATGCCTCTCCACAATCTGCTATCTCCTGCAGCATGTATCAGTACGTGTGCTGACACACCTCCATGCCATGCACCAAGACTGTCAAGAATCTTGTATCGTTGTCTTCATCTATCCCACCATCCACAGATCTTTCCAGTGGTCACCAAATGTTCCATTTTCCCTCTTCTCATAACATGGCTGAAAAAAGACCACTGTCTCCTTTTGATGTCTGTGATTAGTTGTCTTCTGGTTACTGCCTCTTTCAAAACCATCGTTCGCTCGGCCGCTCGTTCGATGTAATTTAAACGCACCTTTATATTCTCGTTAGCAATATCTTCAAATCTGATTTGTGCGAAGACACCCTAAAAGAACGAAAAATGCATGATCTCTCTCTCTCTCTCTCTCTCTCTCTCTCTCTCTCTCTCTCTCTCTCTCCTCTCTCCTCTATCTCTCTCTCCCTCCCTCTCACACAGAAACAGACTCACATACACACACACACACGCACACACACACACATGCAGTTTGTACCACGCAACCAGGTTGCAGTTTCCCCCGCTACAACAGACTTAGGCAACAGCAACTAATGTGTTAATGAAAAAGTTATTTCAGTCCATCACAGTGTATGCAGAAACGGGAGTAAGATAACCACTATTCGTATTCGGCCCGACCGCACCTATTCGGCCGAATACTGAATAGTTATTAGGTCCACTATTCGGCCCCGAAGCGAAAACGAAGCGAATATTTGGTACAGCCCTAATATATATATGTATATATATATATATATATATATATATATATATATATATATATATATATATATATATATATATATAGAAAGAGAGAGAGAGAGAGAGAGAGATCTTCTTTTACCCCACAAAGATATCACACAAGCGATAAACACTCGATGACACAAAGTGCCACCATGTGGATGAGGATCACTCGTGGAGAGGTCACAGAAACCGCTTTCAGCCATAAGACCATATCTATGGCCTGGCTATATTGCGGCCCCTGGCAAGAACCAGAGTAGGACTTCAAATAACGAAAAATTGCATTTCACAAGGGGATGACGATAGGTTGATAACCTAGAGAGAGAGAGAGAGAGAGAGAGAGAGAGAGAGAGAGAGAGAGAGAGAGAGAGAGAGGGAGAGAGAAAGAGAGAGAAAAAGAGAGAGAGAGAGAGAGAGAGAGAGAGAGAGAGATGTAGCGAACGATTACGCAATTTTTTCAAAGGGTCACAAATTGGGCATACAGATTCATCTTACATCCGGACCTCACAAGCACACTCGACTTTTAGATCGAAATCGTATTTTATCAATAAAGCTTGTTATGTTGAGCGAGAAAGAAAGAAAGAAAGAAAGTAAAAAAAAGAGAGAGAGAGAGAGAGAGAGAGAGAGAGAGAGAGAGAGAGAGAGAGAGAGAGAGTATGCTGAATAATGATCCCGACTGGCAGCAGAACTTCTAAATTATCTATCAACATCTACTACCATTTTCAAGCCACTACCAGAAAGAAAAAAGACACCACATATTTTTAAACGGAAAAACGAGAACAAAAGACAACACATAACTCTCCACCAAATCGATATACACTTTAAAACTAGACAACAATAAAGAAAACACAATCAAAGAGAGAAAGAAAAAAGAAAAAGCATAGAAAGCTTGCTAACAGCCCTTCCCTGTTGACCCCTCCAGCCGTCATGGATGGAAGTCATTGTTTGCCGACCGAGCGCCAGGTGTGGGTAATCAGTGGTTTAAGTGCGGGGCGTCTGTCGGGATCAGCCGTGTCTGCTGCAGCAACACCTGACGTACACAATGACGGTCGCTATGGAGATAGAAGACACTGGGCGGCATCGCTGAAACAATCGGGTGGAGACTGGAGGCTGGGTGCAAAGTGAAAGATTCGCTGGGGGTAGGGTGTGTGTTTGCGTGGTAGTAGTGGTGGTGGTGGTTGCAGCTGCAGTAACAGTAGTAGTAGCAGCAACAGCAGCAGCAGCAGTAGTAGTAGTAGTAGTAGGAGTAGTAGTAGTAGTAGTAGTAGTAGTAGTAGTAGTCTTCCTCTTTGTGTTCACCAGCTGTTAACTCTGGTGGAAACTTATGGTTGTTCATCCACTTCTGGACTGCAGTCCTGTTCCAGAACTTAAGCGTGTTTAAGTGTTTGTGCATCCGTTTGACAGATCTGACCACATGTGTGTGCAGACTGTTGGTTCCTCGCCTCTCAGGCAGACGCACTCTGACTTCGGAGGTAGCTCCCAATTAGTCGACTTTTACGACATGCTTTTGGGTAGGCAGTAGGTCTATTCTTGTTTTCCCTATAACAGGGCCCCGGAACCCACACGGGGTAGTAGTAGTAGTAGTAGTAGTAGTAGTAGTAGTAGTAGTAGTAGTAGTAGTAGTAGTAGTAGTAGTAGTAGTAGTAGTAGTAGTAGTAGTAGTAGTAGTAGTAGTAGTAGTGGCAGCAGCAGTGGGATCAGCAGCAGCATTAATAGCAGCAGCAGCAGTTGTAGTCGTATAAGAAGCAGCAGCAACATCGGTAACAACAGCAGCAGATGCATCAACACCACTGAACACACACAAGGCGTCCTTTGCTACAGAATGGGTTACAGCGTCCTTTGTGAAAATCTTTGTGGAAATGCGTCAAGGATACAAGTGCCCAAACTAACAGATCATTTCAGCATTATCAGCAGACGCACCCAAGGACCCAAGCACGCACAGAAGAATCCACTTCAAGCGGAACAGTGGGGAACCGGTAGACAACGAACCACTGATGACACTGTGATACCAGAGAGCGGTGTTTGGATCTTCGACGAGCCCGTATCGGCGACTGGAGCATTCGACAATGTTTGTTTAAGATTTCTAAGCACAGACGTTTTGACTTTGACTGATATATGGAGAGGTTTCTTGAAAGTTGGGGGCCAACCCAGGCATGTAGGCCAGAATAGTTTAATGTTTATTTTAAGGGAATGCGATATTTATTGTCGAAGAAATCTGGCGTCTTCTGCAGCCTGCTCTAACCCCCTCCCACTGCTCTTCTTCTTCATCATCATCGTCTTCTTTTTCTTCTTCTTCTTCTTTTCTTCTTCTTCTTCTTCTTCTTCTTCTTCTTCTTCTTTTTCTTTTCTATCTGCCTTCAGCTTCTTCAATTCTTCTTCTTAGTAGTACAAAATCAGCAGTCGTCGTCGACTTAGTGCCCGTAGCAGCAGTAATAGTAGCAGTAGTAGTACCAGCAACAGCAGTCGTCGTCGACTTAGTAGTAGTAGTAGTAGTAGTAGTAGTAGTAGTAGTAGTAGTAGTAGTATTAGTAGTGGTAGCCACAGCATCAACAGCAGTAGCAGCAGCTGAAAGTGGTGTTGATTCAAAAGTAAATAAATAAACAAACAATATATTGATTTGGCACCCATGGGAAGGTAGTAAACTATTTTAGAAGCACACACAAAAACCAAGATCGTGCACTCTCGAATTAACACTTAAAACTAGTTACCCAAAGCCCAAAGCTAAACGTGCAGTCTGACAGTCTAGTCAGGCAAAGATGAATACAGCAGCAGCAGAAGTAACAGCAGCAACATGGGTAGTAGCAGCAACATCAGTGCAGTAACGGCAGCGGTTGTAGAAGATGGTGATGATTAAGAAGTAAAAGAAGATAAATTAACAAATCAAAGTACAGTAAGTAGTAGTACAGTTGAAAGCTGAGTGTGCAACAGCAACAGTCGGACGTCGAGCTCAAAGGAACAGCAACAGCAAACACAGTAACAACAGCAACATCAGCAGCTGAAAGTGGCAACATCAAAGTAAATAAATAACAAACAGCGGTTGTAGAGCACCCATGGTGATGGTATAAAAAGTTTTAGAAGACGAAAAACCAAGTATTCTCACTCTTAACAGATTTTAAACAGTTACGCCAAAGGCCAAAGCTAAAACGTGCAGCAGTCTGGCAGCCTATTAAAGCTGGCAAAGGGATTTATTTGAAGCACAACAGGAAGACAACTATAAGACCACTATGGTCACACGCAAACATCAGTTTCAGTAACTATTCACATTTGTAAAAGATTTTGATGATTACTTTTTGGCAAATTAAAATACTCAAAAATCAAAAACAGTAAATGGTGGCCTGAAAGGTGAGTGTGCAACGGTCGCTCGCTCTCCTTCGAGGAACGCAACATAGCCAGATAAAGGGAGACAGAACAAACAGTAACACCAAGATCAGAAGCAGACAGCACCAGTGACAACAGGACGCAGCGGTTTGATTCGGATGGAAGCATTAAGCCAAAATGGCACAAACAGTAGAATTCAGTCACGAAAGTGACGCAAATAAACCAGACCACAAATATAGCGGAGACTGCCACGCAGCCTAGGCTAGTAAGTGTGCAGCCTGGCAGACTGGCAGCCTATTAAAGCTGCCAATGGGGTTTTTTTGAAAAATCCAGCCAAGCTAAACAAAAACCCAAGCAATACATAGGCAAATTACAAACAACAAAATAAAAAAAAAAACCAGATTGTTAAAAAGTACAAATTTTAAAGTTAAGAAACGAAACATCCACCTACTTTTATATAAAGATATTTTTTTTTTTTTTAAATTTCAAAATTTGAACCTAAGGTGTCAAAGAAAAACCCAGACCTGGGGGTAAAAAACCCATCATTGGCAGCCCTTAGCCTAGTCAGTCAAATTTGAATACAACTAGCCCAGATTCAACGTTTGACAAGTAACGAGTTCTTGGTCCTTATTTTACAGTCAAGCAGACACCAGATCAGGGCTTCCCAAACTGTTGCTGCCCAATGACGTAATTCTGACAATGCCAGTCTCTTCGTTGTTCTTGTGATTGTTTCTACTGTTACTGACTATGTTGCTGATGTACTTATCTCCTCGTTAGGGTTGTTCAATCTGCATTGCTGTCTTCCACTCTTCCTCCGTATCAGGTGCCTGAACATAAGTGAATCAGATACATTGAGGCTCCCCCCCCCAAAAAAAAAAAAAATTCTAAGGATGGAAGACCCCCTCCCCCCCCCCCCGCTTTCTCCAATCTAGAAAATTTTAAGTGAGTTATCATGCTCCCCTTTTTTTCACTATCTATAGACGTTCTGTTATTTAAAATTTATTATTATTATTGCGCACTTAAACACGCTTCTTGAGCATGTGTGTTCTTTTCCTTTCACCTGTGTCCGGTTTTTTCCCAATAAGAGACGGGAATGTAAATTCTGTGTGGTTTTCTTTGGTACAGGAACGAACAACTATGGAGTGACTCGTTTGCTTTGAAGGTGGAACTGTGATACACTTCATCAGATCACCCTGTTTTGGAACCGCTGATTCCCACTAAAAGCTATGCAAATGAGTGCTGTCCAGACCGGAACCACGCTGAATGGTTCCCGTGAATGCAGATGTATGTGAACGGGTACTACTTTGGTTGGTTTCAGGTTACACAAGACCATGTGGATTCAATGACCACGTTTGAGAAAGTAGCGAGTGGAAGACGAGCGACCAGGGCTGTCGAAATTGTTGTTGGTAATAGCCTCATTTTTTTTAAATGCACCAAAATCCACCAAAAAGTAGGAAATGTTTAATTTCAAATCTATAAACCGTTAAAACGTCTTTTAAACATGCATACGATTGCCTGGGGGAGTAATGTGGGGGGGCCTCAAGATACGACAGAAAAACGGGATAACGCAAATACTCGTAGAAATACGAGGTACTCGGGCAGGGTAGACGAGCACGTGAAGCAACGTCGAACTCAGGACTAGGTTATAAGATTAGACAAAGGTCAATCAGACAGTACGTGTTTACCAGCCTGAGCGAAAGGGTGTATCCAGTGTTGCCACTTCAGATGTTTTACATCGAAATTTAGATGTTTTCCCTTGCATTCTGATGGCGTTTTTTGACGTTCAGATGGTAGATGTTTTTCTAGATATGTTTCCATTTGGAGTGAATTTATCAAATCTAACTTAAGAAACAGGATGAAATGTGACCTCTTAAATGTTATCTTGACAATAAAATTTGGCCTGACAAGAGTAGGAAAGGGCTGGTTCCACTTATCAGCTCAATGATTGGGTATTAAAAGAAATCGGAACAGCTTAAGCATACCAGAGTCATTTTGGATCTGAAGCTTCAACTTCATCATCCAAGTTAAGTTTATCCTGTGAATCTTGTAAGGCAGATTTCAGTAAAGATGAGGACATGCTTTTTTATGGTAAGTCATTTAATTGCTATGTAATCTGTAACGCTTTTCATTTGGATGTTTTTTCTAGATGTTTTCCACACAAAAATAGATGTTTTTAGATATTTTTTGACTCTGTTTTGGATGTGTGTTTTTTATTGTCAAAGAAAAGTGGCAGTTTCTTAGATTCAGAGTGAATGTAACGGTGTATTTGGCGATGTGAGGACTTCTGTTCTGAGAGAAGACAACAAGATAACAGCCTGACAACGATCTGATCCGAAGTGGCAGCCAACCAGTTTCCGATGGCTCAAGAAGTTGAACCACCGTGCTTAGAACTGCCGGAGCAGCCATAGAGTGTATTTTGAATGTGAGAAAGGAGGACTGAGAGGTACTGAGTGCGAACGAGAGAATACTTCAAGTTGATGTCTGAACAATGTCACATAATAATGTTGAACTTGCTAGTTCGTAGAAGACACGGACTGGACAAATGGTATATGACAGTGTAATAAAGTATATTAAAGAGATATCGTCTTCTCGTACCACTTGTGTCTACATAGAGTGTCGATCATGTCTTCTTGTACTGCCTGTGTCTACTTAGAGTGTCAATCATGTCTTTTCGTACCACTTGTGTCTACTTAGAGTGTCAATCACTTGTGTCCACTACTACTTAGAGTGTCAATCATGCCTTCTCGTACAACACTTAGAGTGTCAATACTTCTTGTAGCCTGTGTCTAGAGTGTCAATCATGTCTTCTCGTACCACTTGTGTCTACTTAGAGTGTCAATCATGTCTTCTTGTACTGCCTGTGTCTAGTTAGAGTGTCAATCATGTCAATCATGTCTCGTACCACTTGTGTGTCACTTCTTCTCGTGTCACTTCATGAGTGTCTTCTTCTTGTACTGCCTGTGTCTACTTAGAGCTTCAATCATGTCTTCTCGTACCACTTGTGTCTACTTAGAGCGTCAATCATGTCTTCTCGTACCACTTGTGTCTACTTAGAGTGTCAATCATGTCTTCTTGTACTGCCTGTGTCTACTTAGAGTGCCAATCATGTCTTCTTGTACTGCCTGTGTCTACTTAGAGTGTCAATCATGTCTTCTCGTACCACTTGTGTCTACTTAGAGTGTCAATCATGTCTTCTCGTACCAACTGTGTCTACTTAGAGTGTCAACGATGTCTTCAATAAGAACAAACCCCTAGAAACCAGCGGAGGAGACAATATCACACACAAAAACATGAACACACTCACAAATACATAAACACACACCTTTTTTCTGCTTCCGAGACATGCTACTGTTTATTAACCGAGATTCCTTGATGTTCAGATCGTTTAGGATGTCAGTAGTTCTTTTCTTCTCTGCCAGTGGCATTCTGAAAATCTTTCTTATAACATTTCAGCTCAAAAACCCTATAATCTCTTCATCTAAGGTCAGCGAGATGTTAAAATAGTGAGGTGATGCAAAATTTCCAAAACGCACTAAAATAACGCGGCGTGATATCAAAAGTACAGTTTTGCTCAAAAGAGATTGAATAGTCCCAAATGTATAGGGAAGTACAACTTCGACAGCCCTGTGACAGACTTAAAAGGGAACCAACTTTGCTTTTAAAGTTAGATACACTCTTACATACGTGCACCTATGAACATGTTTGGAGTGCTGTAAAGATAAGCCAGCTTGAACCTCACCATGTACATAAACTCTCTCTCTCTCTCTCTCTCTCTCTCTCTCTCTCTCTCTCTCACACACACACACACACACACACACATATTCACGTACTTGATCTATCTCTCACACACTCTCGCTTTCTCTCTTTCCTCCTCGCACACGCTCTGTCTGTATATCTCACAAAGACACACCCTCTCTCTAACGCACCCTCTCTTTCCCTCTAACATCTGTTTACACCCACGTGCGCGCACGCACGCACGCGCACACACACACACACATTTCAAACACACATACACCATCGTCATCATCATCATCAATAAGCGGGTCCCTTACAACACGCCGCCTCGTTACGGGTCGCCTGAAAGTCTCTTTCTTCAGCCAGTTCTCCAGCCCTATGTGCTTTCATAACCGATTCATCTATATGCGTGCACACACATGAACACACACACACACATATACATATATATACATATATATGTAAATAGAGGACGTTGCAGAATCAACCCCAGCAGCCCATGACTGTTGTGTGGTGTCTCTAGGCAAATTTACATCCAGTAGTTTGCCATTGCTACATGGACGGTCGGCCCCCTGGTACCACTGTCAAAACCAACGCAAGGCGCATGACCCGCAGCTGGGATCGAACCCGGCACCTCGGCATTACGAGGCGTTCGAATAGACTTTGCCACAGAGCTGACATATATATAAATATATATATACCCGCGCGCACATAAAAAAAAGGCGCAAACCTAGCAAAAGCGGCCGTTATCTAGACCTAGCAGTGTTGGCTCACACACACACACCACACACTTACACGTGCATTACAGAGCAGAGTTGAGGCGGTAATGAGGAACTAGCGAACTAGCTGCCACACCAATGAGATGCTGGAAGTTGGGTAATTACAGGAGGCTTCGAGGTGAAAGAGGGGGTGGAGGTGTGAGCCTCGCACGTAGACACACACTCACGTGCACGCTGGCTTAGATGAATGGGGGAGGGGGAGGAAGGGTCAGCGGTAGAGGAAGGAATGAGCTAAAACACATGGAGCAGAGGGACAAGTGAGATGCGTGCAGCAGGCATGGGGTCTGTGCAAGAGTTTACGCACACACAGAGAGAGGGGTGAGGTACTTGCACGCAGGCGACGTGTTTACGTTGGGCGTGTAGTTGTAGTTTTCAACTTATTTTAGATTTTTTGAATATACGGAAAGACCCCAAAAGCTCCCAAACCCAGCCCTCACAGACTTAATAAAAGTGATTAAAAAAGCAGCAGAAACAGAAAAATCTGAAGCACTATTAACAGATATTAGAAGAATACTAAATCTCGCAAATAAGACCAGAGACAAAGCAAGATAAAGTGTACATTTTTGAGAAAGCGCCGCTGGAACTACATCGGTGATGCATTCAGAATGGATAAGACACCACCACCCCCCCCCCCCCCCCTACCCCCTCCCAGGCCCTCATATGGAAACCGGAAGGGAAAAGATAACGGGAAACACCAAGAGAAACCATGGTTAGAACCATCGTCAAGGAAGGCTCGACTATGGGCCTTATGAACATTCAAGACCTAAAACAGGTGGCAACAAACCGCCAGACATGGAGAGCTATGGCCTGTGCCCTATGCGCCACCCTAGGCTCGAGAGGAAAGTGTCAAATATCATATCGTCATTAACTTTTTGTTTTATTTATTCCCCGTGTGCGATTCGCCGTCCCACCTGTGGGGAGGGGGAAATGGGAAGGGAGGTATATGACATAAAGCAAGACAGAATGTTGAATTAGGAATCGGCATCATAGCAGCCAGGACACCCCTATAAGCGCTCCATCCCCATCTTCAGCAGCAAATGGAGAGTTCCAATTCCGATGTCACCAGTAATTAAAGCAAGAGAGAGAGAGAGAGAGAGAGAGAGAGAGAGAGAGAGAGAGAGAGACATGAAAAAGAGACTGGTGTTGATGAACAAATGAGTGAGGGACCTTCAACCGCACAAACAGCGATTAACCTCCGGTGACACAAAGTGCCTTGAATGATATTGGCAAGCGACATCTCAGATTATGTAGGGAACAGAACCTTGTCATTACAAACACAAAATTTCCACACATACAAATACAAGATGTGAACCTTCAAAGAATGAGAAATCCGTCATTGACTACGCCATAGTTAGGAACATTTCACTCAAGTTTGTGAGAGATGCCAAAGTCATGAGAGGACCAGAGATTGGAAGTGAACACTATCTTGTCACAATAAAGAGAACAACTGAAAAAACTGCTCCAACAAGGCAACGCCGACAACCATGCAAGAAACCCAGCAACCGAAAAGTAATGAGGATTAGGGCATACGGACAAAAAGACCCAGAGGTTAAGGATAGATACCAGGAGCTTATAGTAAAAGCAATAGAAATGAAGAATAACCATCAGAGGACACTGAAACCCGCTGGTGCAGATTACAGAATATCCTCACAGCAGCTGCTGGAGAAGCATGTGGTGCCAAGTGGAAGGCGGGGACAAAGGACACCTTGGACGGCGGAAGAAGTCAAATTGAAAATAGGAGAAAAGAAAAGGGCATGGAAGCAGTACCTGGCAGCCAGCAACACGGCTGAAGAAATAAAAAAATATAAAAAATATATGACACTCAGAACAGATGCCAAAAATACAGTAAGACCGGACGCCCGTGTGTATTGTTGCGCACGTTAACAAATGCCTTGGCCGTTGGAAATCGAAAAACGGCGCTGCCTGGGCAAAATTTGGAATTAAAAATATACCCAAATTATTTAAAGATCCTCGTCGGGGCTACAGAGATCGTCCACGGCGCTGAGATTCTTCGGACTCAGTCTTGAGTTAGAAGTAGAACGGAGCACTTATGGGTTTCTACCCATGTGCAATTATGTAGACCCGCTGTTCAAACCAACTTGTTCAAACCAACTTGTTCAAACCAACCAGTCGGGATGGGAACTTAAAATCGTAAAGATCCCTTTTCACGCCTGCAGGTGCATCGGGCATTTGGAAAGAGCACCAATAATTTTACAGACCAGTCGACACTAGGTGGGTAACGTGATCAGCATTTCGCCGGTCGTCTTCACTTCCCCAGGACATACATCCTGTACCAAATTTAGGCGACGCTCCATACCATGATAAAAAGTCCATGCAGCCAGCAGTGTGTTTCGATCCAGACATGTTGGAGTTACGAGTCGGACTCGCAACGCCTAAGCCACGGACGCTGCACTTAACATAAACACATGCCTGGCGCGCTAGCGTATTTGGCTCAACCTTACTTTGCGGCGATCGTGTGACACATTTCTTGTGGTCTGGGTTTACGCCCGGGGGTAGGCAGAAAAGCCACATTTCTCAAATATTTACGGTATTAACCATGGAATCAAGGCCGAAAGGTTGCGATATCCACGGTACCGAGCCAAAGGGTTAACAACTCATGGCTTCTGGATTTTTAAAAAAAAAGAAACCATCAACACACAAAACTGTGCTCACATGGAAATGAAGAATAAATACTTGGGTGAACAAATACAAGATGGAAAGTGAGATATTTCTGGAAGGATATACATATTGAAAAATATGCATGTCAGAAAGTGAGACATCTCTGCAGGCAATGAAAGGGATAAGAAAGGGAAAAGAGAGTAAAACGCTGGGGATAAAGAGATCAAGTAACGAGCATGTGTACAGACAGAGGTAGAGCTAACCCAGAATTATCCCTTAGTCTGTGATCATACCTTCCTTGACATGACTGCAGATTTTACAATGCTAGTTTGGTCGTTGCTCTAGAGCCCTGATCATACCTTCCTTGACATGACTGCAGATTTTACAATGCTAGTTTGGTCGTTGCTGGAGCCCTGATCACACCTTCCTTGACATGACTGCAGATTTTACAATGCTAGTTTGGTCGTTGCTGGAGCCCTGATCACACCTTCCTTGAAGACTGAACAGGGTATCTCACCTAGATTCTTGAGTCTCATGGTGTCGCACATCAGTTCCATCCAGACAGATCTTCTAATCTTAGGATGTCAAAATTGTCAGACAACAGCCCAGAGAGGATAAACAGCACGCACGTACTTCAGTCAGTGTGATTTCATTTTACAAAGCAGACATCTTTCATCTGTCTTGGGTAGTTTCCTCAATCTGCGATGTGAATCAGTGTTTTTCAAATGGTGAGACGTGGCCTATGGAAACGTTTAGGTAGGTAGCCAAAAAAATTCTGACTAACCTATTGACGTAAAAAAAAAGTAAAAGAACCTTTTCCACACCTTTGGATGTATTGGGCATATAGGGCTAGACGTATATTTTATAGATCAATCGGCACTCGGTGGGTGATGTGGTCAGTATCACGCCAGCCGCCTTTACTACCCAAGACTTTACGCTGTACCCATTTAAGACTAGGTCTTAAACAGGGTTGGGTAAGTATATTTTTTCTCTTTCAGGATTAGAGTCTCTAGGATTTAGTTTTCTTTCTGTTTTTCCTTAGCTTTCAATTGGGCCGTGAAGCAATTTCGCTTTTTTCGACCGGCCGCGGTTACATCGAGGTCGAGGAACACTGGTGTGAATAAATAAGCCAAAAGCCTTGCAAATTTCTTCCTGTATATTTCCCTTTAATGGTTCTATTTACGTTTTCCGCCCCAGGACAAGCTTTGTGACACGACGATTCCTGAATGACAAGGGAAGTCGCTCTTTCTGGGGCAGAAAGGTAAATAGAACCCTAAAAAAATCTAACTGATATCAGTGGAGAATTGTGTCGTTGCCCGTAACATTATACTGTACATAGATCTGACCTACTCGGAGCAGGGAATTGGCATGTGCGGTATTGGGATATTGTTAAGTGACAAAGTCCTGAAGATACATGCAGGTGAAACCCGCCTAATTAAGAGTGTGACACCCACCCCCTAGCCTACTACATATAAAATGTTGAATCAAGAATCGACATCACAGCACTCGGGACACCCTCATAAGCGTTCCGTCCCCATCTTCAGCAGCAAGCTAAGAGTTCCAACTCCGATGGCACCAGTAACTGATTGTATATCTGTCTCGCCTTTCCCCTGAGTGTGGATAGCTGGCCATATCCCTTTGTAACTCCTCGCAGCGCCATTCTCCCCAGACCGTAGTGAACTATCTGTGCTAGTCAACTCCCCCCCCCCCTTCCCAAGGCCCCCCCCCACCCCAATCCCCCTTCCCCGCCAAGTCCTAACTTTACCACAAGTTCTTCCAAGAGAAACCAGACACTTGGCAGAAAGCAACCCGTGAACTCGGTTATCAGTAGACGAGGAAGTTAGCCAAACGTTTATGTCATTAGATCCAATGGTCACTCCTCTTCTGGACTATCTCTCCCCTAGACCATGGTCAGTTGTCGTTTCCAGCAGTCATGGGATTGGGACGCTCTTAATTTGAACAGCAAAGTGCATAAGTCATGTACTAGCATAAAGCTTGTTGACTGAACAACAAAGAGTACAAAATTTGTGGACACTTTTTTTCTAAATCCTTTTTTAATGGGGTACACAAATTATTAGTCCCACAAAGATCGAAGAACTTCGCCTCTGTAAGGAAACAACAGCACCTGTGCAATTAATTGCACATTATAAAATTGTAAGCACATCGGAAATGAAAGACCACACGCAAAAATTCGTGTTGGTCCTTACAAGAGTTTTCCAGATATTTTACACGTGACGTTAATCTCCCCACGTCCCTCTCATGTACACACTAGCTCCCTTCTGACTGGTAGTTCCGGAACCAGTCACCTTGGCACAAGGTTACCGGGGTGTTCCGCGATGCCGCTGATATTGCGTGTTGTATATTTCAGCACGCAAGCGCTTTTAACACTCCAAAAACTTAGAACAACTGACCCTAACACAACTCCCCTAGAGAGTGCTGCAACCTATGTCACAGGAATTCTCTTTCTCGGGGTGAAAACATAAACGCAAGACAACACAGAAAGCAAACAGTAGAGCGGAACACACCTGTAACCTTCAGGAAAGTCGAATAGCCCAACAAACTTGGGAACGAAAAATGACCTACTTTGTTTGGGGAGACTAACGTGAACCTAACCCGAAATATTCGTTAAAACTTGAAGTCACGACTCCAGAAACGAACTATAACAGCAACGCTGTTTGGGTCAAGTGGAAAAAATGGACAATATTACCATGTCTATTTTCATCGAATGTCAAATTTTGTTTCGTGTAATAAATAAAACTGTGTAACCTGGATTAACCCAAGGCTACCACCGTGTCTCCAACACTAGCTTCGTGTATTTAGTGACGAGGTAATTCGAGCGGAAACAGTTGCCACGTCCTGAAAACCTACTTGGAGACAGAACAAAACAATCTAATCGTTTATTGACTAAATTATTTTTAGCTTAAGGAAGCCTTTTAGAAGTCTGTACAACGGTTAGGAATACAAAATAAGAAGGCAAAATGCGAGATGCGCTTTCATAGCACTAGGAAATGTGTAGAGGTCAAAAGAAATTAAAACTAATAGTAAAGTTTAAATTTTTTAATCTAATGGCAAATCAGTATTGTATGGAGCGGAAACATACAGAACAACTAACGCAATAAATAATAAACTACAAACATTCATTAACTGTTGCCTGAGCAGAATAGAGAGAAGTAAATGGTATGATAGAATCACTAATGTTGAGCTTTGGGGTAGAACTGAACAAGTTCCAATGGACAAAGAGATGAGGAAAAGACGCTGGCGTTGGATAGGATACACACTGAAAAAAAACTAAGAACATTTTAACTAGAATGTCTTTGCACTGGAGCCCACAGGGGTATAGAAAAAAGGTATACCAAAAAAAAAAAATCACACACACACAGAGAAAGGATTTAGAGATTGAAGTTAGAGAGATGGAGAGGACACAGAGTGAGCTACATGTTATAGCAAAGGATAGAACGACTTGGTTGAGGGCCTATGCTTCATTAGGGAAAATAAAGCAGAAGAAAAAGAAGATAAACTTTACGCCGATTACTTGTTTAAGAATCGTCACAATAGCTCATCGGGCATACCCATAAATGCTCCGTCTCCCGCAACATCTCTCAAAGTGTAACTGTTCCCTAGCACACTGATTATTCACACGTCGTTCTCTTTCTCGAGTACGTCCATCTTTACCGGATTTAAAGGTTAATGGGGGACGAGCAGAAGAAGAAGAAGAAGAAGAAGAAAGGGTTAGTTAACCTATACAGTTCTAATTTAATAGCAAACGTTTTCGCCATAGTTGCTCCGTTCCTGTGCCAAAGACAAGCAGACAAAATGTCCATTGCGGTCACTTTTGAAGTAAAACGACAATGACTGCAGTCTTAGCAAATTTAAAAACAAACTTCTTCTTCTTTTTCTTCTTCTACTTTTTCTTCTTTTGCTTCTTCTTTTTTTTCTTCTTCTTCTTCTTCTTCTTCTTCTTCTTCTTCTTCTTCTTCTTCTTCTTCTTCTTCTTCTTCTTCTTCTTCTGTTTCCAGCTTCACCTCAGCGGGGGTGTTGGGGTGAGATGTAAAGATCATCTGTACTCTTTTTCCAATGCACTGTACGAGTTGGTGTTCTTTTCTGTTAGGTTACTCCTGATGGTGTCAGTCCATTTCTTGCGTGGTCTTCCCTTTGCTTTGTGTTCATTATATTTCTTCAGCGTGGCTCTCTGTGGCAGTTGGTAGAAAAACATACACCCGCATGAAATTCACAAGGTAGCAGTCAAAAGCGCCAATTCAAACGCTATAACACTAGAAATGCAGTTCATCGTTGATAGGGTGACCTGAAAACCTAAAGCTGAAAACGGGACACCCCAAGCAAGTCAGTTTACCACAACACCCCTTCCCCTTCCCCAATGCAGAAAACATGAGAAAATATAATAAGGATGAAAATAATAATATATCGCACACTAATTGTTTATCTTCAAAATGATATTTAACTTTTAAAAACAAATTAAAAAAAATAAAATAAAATAAACTGTTGCAATAATGTTGCAAATTCATGAAACTAGTTTAATTTGTGTATAACTCTACTCGATAAACACAGTGAACACACACCGGCCTCTCGGAAACGGGAATTTCCATTGACCCGGATACCTTATAAAAAGCTATAGTGGGCCGTGGGTCAGCCACGGCCGAACTCCAGCTAAAGATGCCCTATTGTTGATAGAAGAAAGAAGAAATGTCAGTGGTAACCCCAGCCTATGCTGTATATATGAATCCCAGCACCCTTCTCTCCATAACACTCCCAGACAATCTCCAACATCTACGGCTAGCTTCTCTACGGGTTATGTCTGTCTCCTGAAAGACAGCTTGGAGCTGCGGGTTAATTATGACTTGTGAATCGTTTCCTTCGCTCCGACGTACGTTTCTCACCGGGTCGTCCAGCCTGCTCACCGGAAGAAACATCTCTCCAACATTTATCCTTGTAATTTGAAACAGTGTGCAAGAATTTACAGTTACTAGCGTTCTGCCAGAAGACTGCAGATGGTTTTTCATTTATCAGCGGTTCTCAGATTGGGAGTGTTGTGGCCCTGTCAGGCTCCTCGTATAGGCCTTTCGCTGGGGCCCACACGAGGAGGGGTTTTGTTCTCAGTGCGGAGCGCATCTGCCTGGGAGGTGAGGAACCAACAGTCTGCACATATAAATGAACCAGAGCTGTAAAACGGATGTGCAGGTAAAACTCTAGCTCTGGAACCAGACTGAAGTGCAGAAGCGGACAAATAACCAGAACTTACTGCGGGTGAAATGCACGAAGAACACTTGGCTCCGGAAACGCCCATGGCAGAACCTGAAATCAGCAGCTGACATCTTGGCCTAGTTTTGCTTCAGGCTGGTTGTAAACAGGGCTGCAGAAGTTGGTAAATCCGTACACATTTGGTACTCTTTGACCCATGCCGGATAAAACTGTACGTAGAGATTAAAATCGTCTTCGATTTAGCATTAAAAAATGTATGCTTAATCGTCTGACATTAGCCCATTCCATCTGCTGTTGCAGAAAGAGGTATTACGAGGATTTCAACAATAACTGCGCTGAAGAGATCTAAGGAGGATAGGATATTAACACGTCCGGCTGCATATAAATCTGGAGCTGGCCGTGGATATTAACAGCCGCCACAGCTTTACAACAAACTGAGAGGGGCGCAAATGCTACAGCAATGATGTAATGGACGACTAATTTCAATTATTATAAAATGAAATGTTATCCATTGCTATTTGTGTGTGCGTGTGTGTTTGTTTGTTTTAAATATGTTTTAATGTTGTTGTTGTTGTTGTTGTTTTTTTTTTTTTTTTAATTATATAACTGGTGCCTTCTACTGTGTTTTGTTAGGTAAATTTTCCAAAATATGAAGAAGAAAAAATGCGTACCATTCTAAGAAAGTTTTGGCAGCCCTGGTAGGAAGTCGGCGCCCCGGTGATGTGGTTATGCAGTCCCCATGGCGCCAGTTTTAAAATCTGACTTATTATAAATCTGTGTGAGTCTTTGGCGGGCGCATGTATAGGTAGGGGGAGGTAGGGGGAAGACTTGCAACCCGGGTAGGGTTAAAGATTTCCTGTGTGTACGTACGCCCAGTAGATGAATTCCCACCGGCTCGGCGTCTTTCAGAACGGTCTAGCGCCCAGGAAGCTAACGATCCGAGTTCTGTCGTGGAAAATACAAGGTGCTATGACAGTAGTTATTCTTCTTCTTCTTCTTCTCCTTCTTCTTTTTCTTCCTTCTTGTTCTTGTTCTTCTTCTTGTTCTTCTTCTTCTTCTTTTTCTTCTTGTTGTTGTTGTTATTCTTCTTCTTCTTCTTCTTCTTCTTCTTCTTCTTCTTCTTCTTCTTCTTCTTCTTCTTCTTCTTCTTCTTCTTCTTCTTCTTCTTCTTCTTCTTCTTCTTCTTCTTCTTCTTCTTCTTCTTCTTCTTCTTCTTCTTCTTCTTCTTCTTCTTCTTCTTCTTCTTCTCCTTCTTCATCTTCATCTTCTTCTTCTTCCTCTTCTTCTTTTTTCTTTTTCTGTTGCTGCTTTTTAAAGAACGGTCTAGCGCCCGAAACTAGCGATCTGAATTCTGCCATTGTTAATTCAAGATTGTATGTTTACAGTGGTGCTTGTTGTTGTTCTTCTTCTTTTACTGCTACTGCTAATACTGTTGCTGCTACTACTGTTGCTGCTACTACTACTACTGTTGCTGCTACTACTACTAATACTACTACTACCATTACTACTGCTGCTACTACTACTACTACTATTACTACTACTACTACTACTACTACTACTACTACTACTACTACTACTACTACTACTTCTTCTTCTAACACTGTTGCTACCGTTACTAACCACTACTACTACTACTAACTACTACTACTACTA
This sequence comes from Candidula unifasciata, assembly GCA_905116865.2. Classification (NCBI taxonomy): domain Eukaryota; kingdom Metazoa; phylum Mollusca; class Gastropoda; order Stylommatophora; family Geomitridae; genus Candidula; species Candidula unifasciata. Next base: position 424,043 of record CAJHNH020003835.1, read on the forward strand.
CTACTACTACTACTACTGCTGCTACTACTACTACTACTACTACTACTAACTACAATTACAACTAGTACTACTGCTGCTGCTGCTGCTACTACTATTACTACTACTACTAGTAAAACTGTTGCTTCTACCACTAATAATATTACTCCTACGACTAATACTGTTGCTACTCCTACTACTGTTGCTACTACTAATACTGTTGCTACTACTAATACTGTTGCTATTACTAATACTGTTGCTACTACTACTACCACCACTACCACTATTTTCCAACTTTTAATAGAGCACAGGCCTCCAGCCAACTCTAAAGTTCTTTGTTAAGTCATTTATGGTGGCCCCTGTGTGGGTTCCGGGGCCCTATTATAGGAAAAACAAGAAAAGACCCACTGCCTACCCAAAAGCATGTCGTAAGAGTCGACTGATTGGGAGCTTTCTTCCTAGTCGGAGTGCATCTGCCTGAGAGGCAAGGAACCAACAGTCAACACACAGATGTGTCAGATCTGTCAAACGGATGCACACGCAAAACTCAGGTTCTGGAACAGGGCTGCAGTTCAGAAGTGGACGAACAACCAGAACTTTCGTTCCACCAGAGTTTACAGCTGGTGAACGCAAAGAAGAAGAAGATTTATGGTGGGATTTCGCAGGCTGGTTTTTCTACGATAGCCATCTCACGCCAACCTTCCTCAGTCGCCTTCGACGACACACACGGTAGGCTAGATAACTAAACTTCTTTACTTCCATAATGAGCCGCCGTGGTGTAGTGGCTGGACGCTCACTCGTAGATCCGAAGATCGTGGGTTTTCAAACGTAGCCGGACTTTTTTAAACAAAAATAAAATGGCCTAGGCTCCTAGATGGACCCAGCCTTGAGTAGGTGCAAGGTAAAGTTATGGGGAAAAAAGGCGGCCGGTTGACGCTAATTATATTGATTTGTGTATAAAATATAGGTCCGGCCCTATACGCCCCATACGGCTGAAGGCCTTTCAATCTTGTTCACCCCATCTCGGGGAATGCGAGAGCTCATGGGGAAGTCCAATTTTAGAGAGGTGTTACAATGACAAATGAACACCGACCAATACAAACCCTCCCATAATACTGGACCTCCCCGGAAATTCTGGAATTCCCAGAGATGGGGTGAACCAAAGTAAAGTACCTTTTTCATTTTTATGTTTCGAATGATCCCTGAGAGTCCCCGTGAGGCTCTCAGACATACAAAGGTGCAGATTTCCGGAAAGATGTAAACAAGTGATCAAACACTTCGATATTTACAGGGCAACAAAAACATGGAGACAAATATTTGTGAACACCGCACGATTCAGACGTCGGTGATAAAAGGGGGCGTGGCTAGGGTGATTTTTAGATGCTGGTTTCTCCGGGCAGGCGAAGTCGACGGTACAGGAAAGATGGCGCTATAAGAGAATATGGAATATATAAAACCGATCTTGGTGTACGGAAGCGAATCATGCAGAGACAGAAATGAGAGAGAGAGAGAGAGAGAGAGAGAGAGAGAGAGAGAGAGAGAGAGAGAGAGAGCGACAGAGATAGGAAGAGGAAAAGAGAAAGATAGAGCGTCAGAGATGGAGAGCGACTGAAAGGGAAAGAGCACGACGGCAAGAGAAAGAGCGACAGAGAGAGAGAGAGAGAGAGAGAGAGAGAGAGAGAGAGAGAGAGAGCCAGCTACACTGAGGGTAAAGAGACATTGACAGCAACTGAGAAAGATAGACATAACGAGACAGAGAGAGAGAGAGAGAGAGAGAGAGAGAGAGAGAGAGAGAGAGAGCCAGCTTCACAGTGTGTAAAGATAGACATTGACAGCAACTGAGAGAGAGACAGAGCGAGAGAGAGAGACAGAGGAGAGAGAGAGAGAGAGCCAGCTACACAGTGGGTAAAGAGACATTGGCACCAACTGAGAAAGATAGACAGAGCGAGAGAGAGAGAGAGAGAGAAGAGAAGAGAGAGAGAGAGCCAGCTTCACAGTGTGTAAACAGACATTGACAGCAACTGAGAAAGACAGACAGAGCGAGAGAGAGACAGAGGGAGAGAGAGAGAGAGCCAGCTACACAGTGGGTAAAGAGACATTGGCACCAACTGAGAAAGATAGACAGAGCGAGAGAGAGAGAGAGAAGAGAAGAGAGAGAGAGCCAGCTACACAGAGGGTAAAGAGACATTGACAGCAACTGAGAGAGATAGAGAGAGAGAGAGAGAGATAGAGAGAGAGAGCCAGCTACACAGTGGGTAAAGAGACATTGACAGCAACTGAGAGAGATAGAGCGAGAGAGAGAGAGAGAGAGAGAGAGAGAGAGCCAGCTACACAGTGGGTAAAGAGACATTGACAGCAACTGAGAGAGATAGAGCGAGAGAGAGAGAGAGAGAGAGAGAGAGAGCCAGCTACACAGTGGGTAAAGAGACATTGACAGCAACTGAGAAAGATAGACAGAGCGAGAGAGAGAGAGAGGGGGGCAATTACATATCCACTATAGTTCCACTTTACTGGAGACCCATGCAAGTCCTGAAAGATTCACCGACTGACGTGAAAGCTGCAGAGATATGGTTTCAAAAACCAAAAGCGCCTAAACCTCCCGGCTCAAGCCCTATGAACACCCCCCCCCCCCCCCCCCCCACCCCCCACAACCGGCTTAGAAAACGTGCAAGGAGTGAGGTTCCCAAGCTCCAGCGCCTACTCTGATTAGAACAAAACAATGGTCTTCAACCTTGCAAGAGGGGTGGGGGCAAGGACGTTTCAAAAGGGGGGGGGGGGGGGGCGTCAAGTATTTCTGAAACTGAGTGCACTGTATTTGTAATAATCTACTTACATTTTGTTTTAGTTTAGTTACAACAACAACAACAAAATTAAACTATTGATTAAACGAAACGACAGCGATGCTTTTGTTGCATGAGGAGTGTGTACATATACTGTCGAAAATCTAATTAATATAATGACATGCATTTAATTATAGATTAAAACACATTCTGACCAAAAAATATCTCCATACTTTATGTTTCTCTTGTTGCGGAATCTATTTTACCCATTTTTTAGTCATACTTTATTAAGTTAGTGAGGGGGTGGGGGTCGGGATCTTGCAATATACTCAAGAGGAGCGCGGTCTTGAAAAAAAAAACGTTACATACCACTGTAATAGAACAACGATAGTTAGTTAGTTGCGTATCCTTTACACGACGTTGCAGAACCAACCCCAGCATTTTTTAGGCTGTTGTGGTTTTTTGTAGACAAATTTACGTCCAGTAGTTTGCCATTGCTTTCTGGACGGCAAGCTTCTCAATATCACTGTCGAAACCAACGCAAGATGCAAGGCCACGCAGCTAGAATCGAACCCGGCACCCCGGAATTATGAAGCACGTTCGCAACGCCCTAGCCACAGACACTGACACAACGATAGTAGGCCACAGTATTTTGTCTAGAGCAGGGCTGTCGAAGTTTGTACTTTCCTACACATGTGGTACTATCTGACCCTTCTAAAGCAAAAACTGTATCTCTGGTACCACGGCCGATATTTGAGTAGTTTTCATACATTTCTAATCAATATTCTAAATGCTGGCATGCTAGGCTGGAAGACCGATCTCAGTTATGCTGCTGATCATGAGATTTCCCAGCCTTGTTAAAGAGGAATTTTATGAACCAAAAATAAATAAATAAATACAGAATGGAGGGAAATAACAGTGCAAGATCAACCAATTATACGGGGGGGGGGGGGAGGGGGGGGGGCATGCATGCTTAGTCTGCTGGCATTACCTCACTCCTCTGCAGCAGCTGACCGAATTTGATCTCTGCTTAACAATATTAAGATTGTGAAAAAATCGCTCTTCTGTCAAGACTTTAACAATAAATGCACGAGGAGATCAAAGTTACTAGCCCAGGACTGCACCAACTGGAAACTACCACAACAGCTTTATAATAAAGTGAACGGCAAAATAGTGTAGCAATGATTAGGACAACGAATTTCAAATCTCATCAAATATAATGTAAGCAAGTTATAGACAGACAGACACCTATCCCCCCTCCCACCCCACCCCCTACACACACACACACAAGTATATATAGCGTATATGAACGCAAAGAAGAAGAAGAATATGGCCGGTGGGCGGTTTACGTGTGATATGGTGAAATACCTTGTGTAATAATTTTACGTGTGTATAGCCAACTTATCCTGCCCTAATACTTCCATCAACGATAAACTGTATTTCTGGTGGCGACTGTTGGCTTTGGCGCCTCTAGCAACTGTCACATGCATTTACTGTTCGCGCATATTTCTGAATTTTCCGAGACTAATTGTTTGTTCACCAGTTTTTCAAATGCGACAGTGAGGGACATTTCATTTGATTTGCACTGACACGGGAATGGAGCAAGTATGGGGAAACCTGATTGCTGTGAAGTTGAATGCTCGAAAAAGATTATACGGTGCTTTATTAATATCCTATCCCAAACAGGGGAAATCCACATGTCACGGGACTGTCTAATTTTTCAGGGAGTGGTGGATAGGCTGCATGCAGTCGTGGGACCTAGGCTGTATGTATTTGTGGGACCTAGGCTGCACCTTCTCGTGGGACAAAGGTGGGTTGGGGTTAGGGCCAGTTCTAGATGTGTTAGGGTAGTTAAAAGCATCAGAAAGCTGGGAAACCCAGTCTTACCACCCTCTAAAATGTTGAAATGTCCTATTACGTCATCTGAAGTCGGATATTATTAAAGAACCGATTATACTTTTTCACCTCGACGCAAGACGTAAGAGGACCAAGATAAAATGATAAGAGCCGAGAAGGCTAACCCGGTCAACAAATGCCCGCAGAAGTCGGATTTGTTGGCCAAAAGGTGCAAATATCGCAGCCATGCTGTAAACGGACACAACGCAATTACATCTTCGGATGAACGCAGAAGAAGAAGAAGAAGAAGAAGAAGAAGAAGAAGAAGAAGAAGAAGAAGAAGAAGAAGAAGAAGAAGAAGAAGAAGAAGAAGAAGAAGAAGAAGAAGAAGAAGAAGATGATGATGATGAAGAAAGAAGAAGATAAGAGAGACATTTAAAAAAAGGTACTCACTTTTGCAGACGTGATGGTAATCCATGCAGCAGTCACCCATGATCAGACAGTTACTGTCACAGTAACATCTCTTGGAGTCCTCAGATCGATCCACCCTTTGGCCGAACACGAAGCACGTGTTGTTCTGACCCTGGCAACACATCTGCGCTTCCCCGCAGGATCGGGGGTTGGGTCGACGCTCCGTGGTAAATCCTTCGCATCCACAAAACATCATCATCATCATCATGGCGAGGGCGACGACAACAGCCGGCGAGCTGATTTTCGATAGCGATCTGCATTGTCCAGCCATGATGGCGGCCTGTCCAGTTCAAGCAGACGTCGGGTGCGGGCAAAAAACAGCAACCTGAGAGAATTCGAAACAATATAAAGAATAATTTTCACATCTAAGATGTACAATGATGAAATAGGTCTCAGCTTGAACAATGGGAAGACAGACGCAATGGTTTTATCAAAAAAAAAAGGCCGGCTCTCTGGCGTAGTTGGCTAAACCGGATTGTGCGGTGACCGGGTGACGAACTCCTTGTGGTCCGGGTTTACTCCCGGGGGTAGGCAGAAAAGGCACATTTCACCCAGATTTACGGTATAGAAGAAACTCCACAGGGGAGCATGTACAGCAGGAGTCTACCAATAATCAGTAGAAGTAATCTCTCGTCGACAAATGTTTCGGCCCACGAACTCCTAGACATTTTCAGAGAGTGTGCCCACCTGAAGTATTTACAATGGAATCAAGGCCGAAAGGCTGCTATATCCATAATCGAGCCTAAGTGTTAACAACTCATGGCTTCTGGTTACTGAAAAATCACACACACACAAATCAAAGAAAAGAATAGTCCGTTAAAGTATAATAAAAGTCAGAGGTGTTATTTTCGGACAAGTTAGCTAGTTACTTAGTTGGTTAGTCTTTACGGAATAAAAGTCAGAGGTTTTATTTTCGGACAAGTTAGCTAGTTACTTAGTTAGTTACTCTTTACTCTTGAGAAGCGGTTCTCGACTTGCAGGTCGCGACCCTTTTTTTGATCGAAACCAGTGAACACAGGGGTTGCCTAAGACCATCGGAAAACAAACATTGATTGAAGTTTTGGAGGAAAATCATTGTTTTCGGTCGCCACAACATAAAGGAGCTGTATTGAAGGGTGGCGGCATTAGGTAGGCTGAGAGAGAGAGAAAACTTTTGCCAGTCGACAAAGCACTTGAGCTGATAATGTTGACGTTTAGGGCATATGATTAAATACGTCTATATTTATAGACCAACTGGAGCTCTGTTGGTGGTGTAATCAACATCACGTGTCGGTCCCTTTACTTCCCAGGACATTACCTGGTGCCCATTTTAGGATCGACCTCAAACATGCAATTTCAGCGAGTTCTTAATCCGTCGCCTTTTACATCTTCTTTTAAACTCCGGCAGAAAGTTCTGGTTGTTCGTCCACCTCTGGTCTTTAGCCTTGCTCCAGAACTTGAGTGATGCGTGCATAACTGACTTATTTCTATATAGATTGCTCGTTCTCTACCACTCAGGTAGACGTTCTCCGACTTCGAAGGAATCACCCCTGTTAGACGACCCTTACGACAAGCTTGTTGCGGTAGCCAGTAGATATATTCTAAACCCGCCCCCCCCCCCACCAAAAGAACTGAGCCCTGGGAACCCACATCGTGGTTTACCAATCATATCATATCTATCTAGCGTAAGGCAAGAACGCTGTAGCTTCGCCTTGTTTTGCCTTGACCTACTTTTGGTAAAGAAGTTTAAATAGGTTAGTTGTCATATCCTAAACAAAGCGTTAAAAACAGTCGCATTTCTATTTGTGGTATTACAAGGCAATTTTAATATTTAGTAGTTTGCCACCGCTATCTGAACTATAAGCAAAGGAAAACGACTTACGCAAGTAGCTCGCTGGGCATATGACATAAGATAAGGGTAAAGGTAAAGTCGGGAGATGTGAACCAGCATTATTGCACACGGTTATAAACCATAAGTGCTCTGCCACCAGTACGGACAGCTGATAAGAAACTGTCCGCCTGTGTCGCCGTCTGCACGCAACTCCGTAGCTACAGCGACGTTCCTCCATTTACCCCAGAGTGGGTACTCTAGTACCCATTACCTAGAGACTGGGTGAACCACGGGAACCGCCCGGTTACGAAAACCGGCAGTGGGCTGCAGCAAGTCGCAACTGGATTTGAAAGCTAGTCTCCTATCGACTGCGCTAACGCGGCCCTTATACGTAGACATATTTGTAATAGCTGGCAGCTGTTATAGGAGGAAAGCCAGTGCGCCGCGCTTTTAATCTGATAGTTTCTGCAACATGGTCTGTTCTAGACTTATCGATGCTACCTTTCCTTTGGAATTAACAAGGCAGACCGATGGAGGAATCAAAGTTGCTTGAGCAACACGTGGTCTCATCAACACTGTCTAGGCCTTTGGTCTCGAGCCCAGAGTCGCGATGAAGTTTCAAGGTAGAGAGAGAGTGGGTGCGTCAAACTGTTGTAAAACTGAATGTATGTGTTCTTGAAATACTTCGGATTTTCAGCTCTAAACTCGAGGCTTTCCCATAAGCGCCCCGTCCCCATCTTCAGCAGCCAGCGAAGAGTTCCGATACTAATGGTGCCAGTCCATTCTGATCCTGAACTGTAATGAACAAGGCACCAACCACGTCTGCCTTATCATGCAAAAACCAAGTTGTCATAGCTATTGAGCATCCGTCGGTGAAAATAATCCGGACAATACTCCTCACCCGTGCACCCCGCAGTGAAGCATGCCACTCTGCACGAAGCATACCTGTCCTGACCTTCCTCAGCATGCTTTCTGAATCAGTTACAATCATGATGTGTGTGTGTCGTGTTCTCTAGCCAGCGGAAAGCTGCAGTGACCGCCTCCTAACGGTAATGAAAACAAAACAGCCTTGCCAGCTTGGTGCGGAGACTGTTTTCAGTTGTGTCAAGACAAAACACTATCAAACAACATATGGATATCCGGACACTAAATTGCCAGTTTTAAAAAAAAAAAGTAAAGGACCCTTTTCCACGACTTTATGCGTTTAGGGCATATAGGGCTAGACCTTTATTTTTATAGACCAATCGGCACAAGATGGGTGATGTGGTCAGCATCACGCCGGTCGCCTTTACTTTTCCGGGACTGCACCCGGTACCCACTCAAGGCTGGGTCGTCCTGGGAGCCAAGGTCAATTTTGAAAAAAGTCCGTCCACCAGGGAGCGAACCCACGACCTTCCGATCCAGCCACGGCGACTCCCAAATTAACAGTTGCTGGTGGTTGTTTTGTTTTATTTGGCACTTTGAATTAAAGTTATCTCCGTCATCACTTTGTGGGATGCATTTTTTCCTTATTTTGAAGCCCCATCCTGGCTGTTGCCGGGGCCCGCAATATAGCCTGACGTTTGAACGCGGTTTCCGGCACCTCTCCACAGGTGATCCTCATCCACACGGTGGCACTTTGTGTCATCGCGTGTTAATCGCTCTGTGTGATGTCCTGGTTGGGTAAAATTTACTACTATTTTGAATTTTGTGCGTGTTTTTATCCCAAGTTATTGTTAACAGTCATCATCATCGTCATCAAGTGCCTTGTCGAAGGCGTGGCCGATCATGCCTCTCCACAATCTGCGATCAGCAACTGCATGTATCAGTTCGTATGTTAATACCTCTCTATGCCGTGACAAAAGGTTGTCAAGAATCTCCTTTCACTGTCTTCCTCTGTCCCTCTTTCCAGATATCTTTCCTGTGGTCACAACAGGTTCGAGTTTCCCTTTCCCCCTAACATGACCCCAAAAAATTATGACTGTCTCTTTCTGATGTTTGTGATATATTGTCTTTGAGCCCTCGCCTCGCTCAAAACATCTGGGTTGCTCTTTTTAGCTGTCGAATGAATTTTAAAGATTCTTCTGTAAAACAACATCTCAGACTTCAAAATATCGTCCAGTCTGTTTAAAAACAGAGTACATCGTGACAGTAGGAAAGCTTTAGAGGAGGAGAGGCAGAGGGAGACCGAGAGAACAGATGCTGGACAGTTTGGCATCATGGCATGGAGGATCATCTGTGTCGGAGGTGACTAAAAGCACATAAGATAGACGGTTTTGGATAGACATGACAATCAACGTCACACAGCATGGACTTTAAGAAGAAAAAGGAAAGAAATAATAAAGAATGCACATATATTATGTGATACAATCCCCCTTGAAGGTCTCTAGAAGGACAATTCCGTTCCTTTGTTTGTTCGGGAAAAAAATGGTCACTTTTAACCAGCATCCCTGAAGGGGAAAGCTTTAGGTTACAAATGTGACTAGGTTATGTGCGCCGTATATAATGGCTTAGCACTGGACGCCACTAAAAGCCCTGAAAACACCTCCTGCAGTGTTAGTGCTATCAAAGCAGACAGATCCAAATACTGTCCGGACCGGTGACGAAGTCGTCTACCGGAAGCACTCTTTTTTTCAGAGTACCAATGCCTGTTATCTAAAATGCATGTTATAGATATAGAAGAAGAAGAAGAAGAAGAAGAAGAAGAAGAAGAAGAAGAAGAAGAAGAAGAAGAAGAAGAAGAAGAAGAAGAAGAAGAAGAAGAAGAAGGCCTATGGTGATGGCAGGTGTGACTAGCAAGACTATTATAGCATGGGAATTCAGGACCACTATTGTCAACATTTGTGTTTAGTCTTATTTTTTCTCAGACGCTCAGCTCTTTATCCTTTCTGCAATAATTTCTTCCTTCATTCTAAATCCCCTCCTGATGTGCTCCCTCCACACAACACGGTCCATGGTATTTTGTTCCCACGAGTACACCTCAATACCTGTATCATTCATGTCTCGCTTGTACACCTCTTTATATCGTAGCTAAGGTCGGCCTCGACATGTTCCACCCGTCTTTAATTCAGACACAAGCCCCAGCATAAACGATCTTTAAGGTAATACTAGTGACAATGATCCGCGGACCATCTGCTAGGCGTCTGTGGGCCGGAGTCGGCCAGCGACCCGTCAGTTGAATAGCCCTACCATAAGCCTAAGCGGCAGTCGCCGTGGTGTAGCAGCTAGACGCTCGGCTGAGGGCCGGGAGGTCGTGGTTTCAGGTCCTGCGGGAGCCGGACTTTTATTTTATTTGTTTAAATGACTTTGACTACCAGCCTTGAGTGAGTACAAGCTACAGTCCTAGGAAGCAAAGACGAGCGGCGTGGTGCTAACCACATCACTCACCAGTGTCGATAAGTCGGCACTCTTCCGAATACCGGTCCCAAATTATTCACTGTTAAAAAAATCTTATTCAGGGCCTCAAGAAGTCATATATTTAGAACTATGGAATAGGAACACCGCGAACTATGCTTCGTGTTATTATATAATATCATTTGAACCAAACTCTTGAGTCTGCCGGGTGATAATTCTTGTTTTTTTTAACCCTCTTAAAATTGCGGTTGACACGTTGTGCTGTGGTTTACAGCTAGGCTGCGATATCTGCGCCCTTCGTCCCAAATACATCCGATGTCAGCACAGTCATAATTAGTCGCCTTTTACAACATGCTTTTTTAGGTGGCAGTGGATCTATTCTTTTGTCCCCTCAAACATGTGGGCCTGGAACCCACAAGGGACGAGAGGGTAGTGTGAACAATGTAACTACTACTCCCCACTGCGATTTAATGCATCGAAAACTACTCCTCCCCACGGCTCTTAAACGCTGGATTAAAAACAGCGCTTAGCTCAACGTCTAAACATTGCTATTCATCGAGCAAACACGGCAGAAGTGATAGCTGATGATGATGGCTTAAATGTTTAACTACATAACCTATTGAGGCTCTCTAATGGATGTTTTTCGCCGAGAATAATTTGGGACCAGTATTCGGAAGAGTGCCGATTAGTCTATAAAATATAGGTCTAGCCCTATATGCCCCAATACGCCTTATGACGTGGAAATTGTAATTTACTGTTTACTTTTACTACAAACGGCGACCGATATCTCCAGGAACATATCACAGTTGTAGTAGTAGTACATTTTACCCCACTAGGACATCACACAAGCGATAAACACTCGATGACACAAAGTGCCACCGTGTGGACGAGGATCAACCGTGGAGAGGTTACGGAAACTGCGTTCAGCCATGACGCCATATTTATGGCCGGGTATATTGCGGCCCCTCGCAAGAGCCAGAATGGGGTTTCAAAATAACGAAAAATTGCATCTCACAAGGGAATTTACGATTGATTAATATGACACATCGTTGTAAAATAAACACACGAATTTAAACTGCCAATCTGCACAATGAAATAAATAACAAATTAAGAACTTCACTGTAATCATAGGCCAAAACTTCAAAGTTCTGGAGTACTCCTTAATTTAATCAAACCAAAGAATTATCCAACAGAACAACAGACCAGAATACGGCGCCCCACGTGTAGTGTAGAGCTGGGTAGATGAATGAAGGAAGACTTCGGGAAGAAAGCTTTAAAAACAGCAGAGAGGGAGATAACATAGAAGCGCTGGTCTCGCTAACGGTGGGAGTATCGCTGGCTCAGTGTCTGGGGCTGGCTGTTTCACTGTGGTTTCCACACAGCCAGCGGTTCTCGAATTCTTGACTGAAAACGAACTATAACTAAACATTTGAACAAAGATCTAGCTTATTAATAAGTCAAAGTAAAGATCCCTTTTCACCATTGTTGCCACTTTGGATGTTTTACATCCAGATTTAGATGTTTTCCCTTGTATGTAACCTATGGTGCCATTTAAAAGGTTTGAAATGAATTATGTCCGTATTCCATAGTTGTGGATTTCAAGTTGTTCGATAGACATGGCCAATAAGACACCTTTATTGGGGTGCCTAGTTGACCATGTTCTTGTACACTTGTATTCATGGCGAGGCGCAGACGCCGTCTGGAGGTGACAGGTTCAATTCCCGGCACGGTAACTATAGCTTTCGATTTTTATGTTGTCTAGTGTGTTCTTCCATTTATCTACTTCTTTCTATGAGTGCCGATCAATACACTTTCTGTTACTTGATTAATTCTTGCATTTTGATGGAATTTTTGACGTTTAGATGGTAGATGTTTTTCTATATTTTTTTTATTGGAGTGAATTTATCAAATATAACATAAGAAACAGGATGAAATTTGACCTCTTAAATGCTGTCTTGAAAATAAAATTCGGCCTGATAAGAGTAAGAAAAGGCTGTTCCACTTATCAGCTCCCTGATTGGGTATTAAAAGAAATTGGAACAGCTAAAGTATACCAGAGTCATTTTGGATCTGAAGCTTCAACTTCATCATCCAAGCTAAGTTTATCCTGTGGATTTTGTAAGGGAGCCTCCAGTGAATACCAGGGCATGATTCTTTAGGGTAAGTCGTATCAATTGCTACGTAATTTGTGACTCTTTCCATTTGGATGTTGTTTCTAGATGTTTCCACGCAAATTTAGATGTTTTTAGATATTTTGACCCTGTTTTGGATGTTTTTTTGTCAAAGAAAAGTGGCAACACGGCTTTTCACGCCTGTAGGCGCATCGGGCATATGGGAAGAGCACCCATATTTTAACAGACCAATCGGCACTAGGTGGGTAATGTGGCCAGCATTACGCCGGCCGTCTGTAATTTCCTAGGACATCCATCCAGCTACCCATTTTAGGCTAGGTCGACCTGCGACGCCCCATACCATGATAAAAATCCACGCAACCAGCAGTGTCTTTCGAACGCGGTACGTTGGAATTATGAGTCGGACTCGCAACGCCTAAGCCACGGACGCCGCTCTAGCTTATTTGCATGAAGAATTGTGGCTCCTTGCCTCTCATGCAGATGCACTTCAACTTCGAAGGAACAGAATGATGTTACCGGAAAGGCTTACCCGGTCAACAAATACCAGCCGAAGTCGGATGTTTTAGCCAAGAGGCGCAAATATCGTAGCCATGCCGGAAAGTGGCACAACACAATTACATCTACGGATGAACGCAGAAGAAGAATGATGTTTAAAAAAGTAAAGAGGACGTGCGGTGAGCTGCATGGGATAAGCGAAAAGAAAAGACGACTAGGTGAGAGTTTGTTGTGCTCCATTTGCGGACAAAGAGCAGAAGAAGGAAAAGACGATGAACAGAAAGGAAAAGAAGAAGAAAAGGAAGAAGAATACAACAACAATACTTGTGTACGGTTTATGTTTAACAATAACAGTTTCAGGACAACAGTACGAGAGTCACACCGCAATAGAGACTAGAATCGTATCATCTACTAGTCCCGAAGACAGCAATGGAAGCACTGTGGCCATGTTTCATTGCAGTGTAATTGGACATGGCCTACGAACGACATAAAAGTTAAACCAGCTTCATTTCTGTTCTTTATACAATAGAGAGCGGTCCATGTAAGTATAACATGCTTTATACAATTGAGAGTGTACATGTAAGTATAACATGCTTTATACAATTGAGAGTGGTCCATGTATGTATAAGATGCTTTATACAACTGAGAGCGGTCCATGTAAGTATAACATGCTATATACAATTGAGAGCGGTCCATGTAAGTATAACATGCTTTATACAACTGAGAGTGGTCCATGTAAGTATAAAATGCTTTATACAACTGAGAGCGGTCCATGTAAGTATAACATGCTTTATCAAATTGAGAGCAGTCTATGTAACTATAACATGCTTTATCAAATTGAGAGCAGTCCATGTAACTATAACATGCTTTATATAATAGAGAGCGATCCATGAAAGTATAACATACTTTATACAATTGAGAGCGATCCATGTAAGTATAACATGCTTTATACAATAGAGAGTGATCCATGAAAGTATAACATGCTTTATACAATTGAGAGCGGTCCATGTAAGTATAACACGCTTTATACAATTAAGAGAGGTCCATGTAAGTATAACATGCTGTATACAATTGAGAGTGGTCCATGTAAGTATAACATGCTGTATACAGTTGAGAGTGGTCCATGTAAGTATAACATGCTGTATACAATTGAGAGTGGTCCATGTAAGTATAACATGCATTATACAACTGAGAGTGGTCCACGTAAGTATAACATGCTTTATACAACTGAGAGTGGTCCACGTAAGTATAACATGCTTTATACAAGTGAGAGTGGTCCACGTAAGTATAACATGCTTTATACAAGTGAGAGTGGTCCACGTAAGTATAACATGCTTTATACAAGTGAGAGTGGTCCACGTAAGTATAACATGCATTATACAACTGAGAGTGGTCCACGTAAGTATAACATGCTTTATACAAGTGATAGTGTTCCCTGAAAGTATAACATGCTTTATACAATTGAGAGTGGTTCATGTAAGTATAACACGCTTTATGCAATTGAGAGGGGCCATGTAAGTATAACATGCTTGATGCAATTGAGAGGGGCCCGTGTAAGTACAAGATGCTTTATACAACTGAGAGCGATCCATGTAAGTATAACATGCTTTATAAAATTGAGAGCAGTCCATGTGAGTATAACATGCTTTATACAATTGAGAGCAGTCCATGTGAGTATAACATGCTGTATACAATTGAGAGTGCTCCCTGAAAGTATAACATGCTTTATACAATTGAGAGCGGTCCATGTAAGTAAAAACATGCTTCATATAGTATTACTTACTTCATACAATTCTGTAAATTTATTATTGTATTTCCTTTTTTCTTTATGTATCTGAGTACCCTAATGTAACCATTTCAATCAGTTTGTGTTTGTATTTGCTGCTTGTCATGTGCCTGCTGCTGAAGGTTAATCGCTGCAGCGTCCTCTGTTAGTTCATTCTAAGTAATTTTGCTGACACATATTTTCTTTTCTTACCCCTTTTTTTTAAATCTTTTTTCTGTCAGAGGCCAGTTCGGTTACGGAATGAATAGGTGTGATAATAGTGAATCATCACGTATGAACGAGTTGACCCTCAATCAAACTCAGAGCGAGATCGGGTAGATGATATAAAGGCCATCACCACCGGCGTTTCGGATCAAGGAATGTCCATTCCGCTGGGGTTTGCTTTAGGTTGAATTGTTCTTTGTACATTAAAGATTATGTGTGTACTCTGTATGTGTGTGTTTTAAGTGTGTCCTAGGGTAGTTAAGTCTGTTAGCTGGCTTACCCAACGAGCCAGAGTAAGTAGATAATAAAGTAGGTCTATGACACCCTCCCTATCTTTTAAAAGTTTCTTTGGAACTTTTTAAAGGCATCTTTGAATGCCCAAATGGTTATGGAAGAAAAAGTTCTTCATCCCTGTTCTAAACCATAGGCGACTCCAGAGTCAGCCTTATCTAAACCATCTCACACCCAAGTTTGAAGTTGAAGTTTGAACAACATCATTGCACACAGTTTGTAACCCATGAGAGCTCCGTTCTTCTTCTAACTCAAGTTTGAGTCCGAAGAAGCTAAGCACAGTGCGCAGGTTCTGTAGCACCGGCGAGGATCCTGAAATACTTTGGGTAGATTTTAAACTTCCAATTTTGTCCAGGCAGCGCTGTTAGGCTTCACTTTTCGATTTCCATCTGTCAAGCAATTTTTTTTTTAACGTGCGGAGCATTGCACACGGGCGTCCGATCTCACTACCCAGAGACCAGGGGAAATAATAGAAGTCGAAGTCCAGGTGAAGAAATCGCAGTCCTTGCCGGGGATAGAAGCCGGAACCTATAGCACTCGAGGCCACGCCATCTTATGTTTAGTCTCTAATAATCGATAAAAAGCAACAATAAGCGGGTACAAGACGAAGAGTCCAAAGAGGCAGGACGAGAAGATGATTCAGGACACGACGTTGAATCAGCAACACTCAAAGGACTACCAGAACATCAGGTCAAAAGAGTTGTCGCCAAACATGATTACTATACAGGTAGCCTAAGAAGAATAGTAAACCAACACATAACTGGTGTTATCAGTCACCACACGCTGGGCGATATACTGAAGATGAGATCCGAGCGCTTATGGACCCGTCTAATATGCAGTGAGGATAATATTTCGAGTTAACTAACTCAATAAGACCAAAAGTCACGGGAAGTGGAAACAAATATTCACAGACGGTCCGATAAAAAAGACCAAAAGTCACGGGAGGTGGACAAAAATATTCACAGACGGTCAGATAAAAAAAAAAAAACCCAGACAAACCAGACAGTTTAACTGCAATCAGTGCTTCACAGGACAAGATACAGTAGTTAGCTGTCACAGGGCCCAACCAGAAATTGATGTCCAGGTTAAAATAAGCTGCATCATTCCTGGTGAAGAATGGCCATGCCGTTTGCTTCGCATTCTGGAGGTTTGTGGTTCGCTTTCTGGGAAATAAAAGCGACCAAGTACCGATTGGTCTATAAAAATAGGTCAAGCCTTATATGCCCTAATGAGTGGAAAAGGGTCCTTTACGTGGGGTTCGCTTTTAGACTTCATGATTCGGTTCGATTTACGTGGGTCGTCGTTGAGGCAACAGAAGTTCGTGATATAGGGCAGGCGATCCTCCGATCCTAGCAATCCCTTATTTTGTTCAGTTTACTTTCATTCGTGCTATGTGAGTGAAAGAGAACCGCCGTGGCGTAGCAACTAGACGCTCGCCTGCCGATCGGAAGGTTGCTGGTTCGGATCCAGCAATACATTGAAGAAATTCTGCTGTTACTAAAATATAACCGCCCAGTGGTGTGGATCCAGCCAATATGTCTGCCTGTTCATTACCCACATGCCGGCATGGCCTGGAGAAAAGATACAAAGTATGCTCACCACCCGTGACCTTTCCAGTGAAGCTTGCCACTCTGCTCGAAGAATCCCTGTCCTCACCTTTTTCAGAGTTTGTTACCATAACGACATGTGTATGCATCTTGTTCTCTAGCCACCAGAGAGCTGCAGTTACCGCCTCCACCTCCATTCTCATGCTAGATGTGGTGTCATATGCTAGGTTGTCTGGCACTAAAGATTTTCCATTGGATTTTACTATGAACCCCCAGGCACTTCTCTTTCTTCTCAACATTGAACCATCTGTCGGCAAAGCATGACAATGATAATGTGATTTTTGTATTTCAGCGACAAGAATTCACTGTTTCTGTGATTCATTATAGGTTGATTTCCCTCTACAGCAGCGATTCCCAAACTTCACAGGGGCGCCACCAAATATTCGAAGATACAAGAGTATTGATTTTAAAAAAAAACATGGAAAACACTGCTCTACAGTAACGCACCTGACAAGATATAAGGTCAATTTTCCCTGCCTTCGGATGTATTGGGCATATAGGGCTGGGCCTTTATTTTACAAACTAATCGGCATTCGGTCAGAATCACGCCGGTCGCCTTTACTTCCCAGGACAGTGCCTGGTACCCATTTGAGGCTGGGTCGACCTGGTAGACAATGTCATTTTAGAAGAAAAAGTAGTCCGGCTCCGTCAGGATTTAAACCCACAACATGGCGATCTGCAGGCACGCGTCTAGCCGCTCAACCACGGTGACTTCCCGACTTGATATCTTCTTCTTCTGCTGCAGATATCACCCGTCTCTATACACCTCTCTGGTTGGCCTTCTTCAGCATTTCGAGCCCTTGAGGTTCACTGCTGCAGATATCACCCGTCTCTATACACCTCTCTGGTTGGCCTTCTTCAGTATTCCGAGCCCTTGAGGTTCACTGCTGCAGATATCACACGTCTCTATACACCTCTCTGGTTGGCCTTCTTCAGCATTTCGAGCCCTTGAGGTTCACTGCTGCAGATATCACCCGTCTCTATACACCTCTCTGGTTGGCCTTCTTCAGCATTTCGAGCCCTTGAGGTTCACTGCTGCAGATATCACCCGTCTCTATACACCTCTCTGGTTGGCCTTCTCTTTCCAGTTAGTGACACCAAGTGCTTGCAGGTCTGTCTGGATGTTATCTCTCAATCGTCTTCTTGGTCTGCCTCATGGTCTACGACCATTCATCTCCCTGGTGTATAGTTTGTACCCCTCTGTCATTTGACATTCTTTCAATATGCCCAAGACATTTCAGTTTATTAGATCTCACGATGCCCAATGAAACAGATTATGAATTTTGTTGTTGCTTCTCACTCTCCATTCCCCGCTGTTTGCATCTTTGATAGGTCCAGAGGTAAGTGGTGATATTCTGTTTTCGAAAGTTTGTAATAAGACTTCATCTTTTTTAGTTGTGCTCAAAGTTTCAGAGCCATATAAAACGACTGGTCTTATCAACGTTTTATATATTTTGATCTTGGCGTTGCAAGATAGAGACTTTGACTTTAGCAGATGTTGAAGGATATAGTACACTTTTATATCAAGATTGTATTTGTTCTCTCAGTATGTTGGAGCAGTTGAAGTTTTCACCCAAATACGTATGTTGCCGTTCGTTTGTTTTTCAGATAATCAATTAGTATGTTGCCAAAGTTAATATCCTTTCTCTGTCTTATTTTGATTGATAACTAGTCCTATTTTGTGAGCTGCTTCTTTTGAAAGAGTCAGTGTTTTTATAGTCCCTAGTAAATTTTCCTCCAACAATTTCAGTGTCATCTTCCCGATGAGATATGCCTTGCAATTCATTGTGTAATATATTTAATTATTTTAACAAGAACATTAACCGAGTATTTACTAGAATTCAGAATCGCGCTCTCTCTCTCTTACCGCCCTTTACATCCAACGTAGCCATTTTGTTTGTACCCATAATTATCGTGTTTATACGTTGCATAAACCTCGCAGTATATTTCTCCATTCAGTTTTATCCCTTGTAATCCGTTCGATATTATGGATAGAATCCAGACCAGCACCTCTTATTCACGTTTACTTCAGGGTGTCTCTAGAATGTCCTCATTTTCCCAACCGCCAGGCCAAATATATTCAGTTCAAATCCACAGATCTTGTTTTAAATAACTGATTTAGGCTCTCAGTAAAGGCGGTCAGTGACACATCTTCCCGTCCTTTTTAGGCTGAAATTGTTCGTTATTTGAAGCCCTACTCTGGCTTTGCCAGCGGCCGCAATATAGCCTGGACATACATATGGCCTAAAGGCTGAACGCGGTTTCTGGGACCTCTCCAAGGTGATACTCACCCACATGGTGGCACATTGTGTCATCGGGTGTTTATCGCTTGTGTGATGTCCTGGTGGCTTAGAAAGTCAGTCAGTCAGTGACATTTGAATTAATAACCCCCCCCCCCCCCCCCCATTCAGACTGTTCGTCCACCTCTGAATAAGGTGACCATAAGTCTTGTTTTCACCGGGTAGGTCTCACTCTAGATCATCTCGTCAATACTCAACGTGGACTAGAACAACCACTGAATCAAGAATCAACATCATAGCATTCGGGACACTGCCATAAGTGCTCAGTCCCCATCTTCAGCAGCAAGCAAAGTGTTCCAATTGCCATGGTACCAGTAATGTCTGACTGTATATTCCTCTCACCTTTCCCTCGAGTGTTGAGCGTAGACCAGATCACCTGCTAACTCCTCGTAGCGCCACGCTGCTCAGACCATAATTATCTATTTGTGCCATCTCCCTGTTCACTCGTTCCAAAAGGCTCTCACAACATCTAGCCTGTCATACATCAATTCACCATCAAGTGGTGCAAAACCATCCCAGTCTATCTGCCTGCTCATTTCCCAACACAACGGTATGACCTTGGGAAAATATCTAAAGGATGATAGTTACCCGAGACCTCTGAAGCGATGCTTGCTAATCGGGAACAATGAAATTTCGCTTAGCATTGATGGGACAGTCTGAGCCTATCGTTGAAAAAAAAAACAAAAACGCTTTATGGTATGGCCACCCTACTTCTGACGGGATACACCCCAAAAATGGGCTTTTCATTCCCCCGTGGGTTAAAATCTTACTTACTTATATACAGACTTGGTGTCTCGCCTCTCAGGCAAATGCACTTTGACTTCGAAGAAAACCACTAATTCGTTTAACGACATGATTTTTAGGGTGATAGTAGATCTATTATTGTAATAGGGTACCGGAATCCTAATGGGAAACAAAGTGTCTAAACAAAAACAGTTGCCGGCACTCACCAAAAAGTGTCTTATACAATAGCGCTGAAAAAAAAAGTGATGTACCATGGCACAAAACCAGAAAGAAAAATGGACCAGGATTTGCCGAATGCCCAATGCATCTCTGGTGTGAAAATGTGTCATAGGTCACTTCTGTCTAACCAAGATATCACAAGGAATGGCACCAGCACCTGGGAATCTTATTTTCTTCTTCATCATTCATCCAAACGATGATAATGTGATAGGCCAATTTACAGCCCAACTAGGATACTTGTGCCTTTCAGCCAACACATCCACCTTCTTCAGGCATTTGTTTTCTGGGTTAGTTTTCCCGATTAGTTTAATGTTTAATTAAGAATCTACCCCAAAGCACTCAGGATACTCCCATAAGCGCTCTGTCCCCATCTTCAGCAGCAAACACAGGGCTTCAATTCCAAAGATACCAGTTTTACCCGATCAGTTTAGACATTTTACAGTCTCAGTTTTGTGGTGGCCCTCCCCCCTCTCCCCGATCCACAGTTGTCGTTTCTACCATGCAGGTGACACACTTTGGTAGACGGGAAGAACTTCAAGCAATCTAGCATATAAACAGTTACAACACTTGAATAATTGAGCTTAAGCTGAACGAAAGATGCATATCGTTATATATTTTATTGTATCTAATATAAGTAGACAAAATGTAAATATATGCGTAGAAACATGTAGTGCTTTTTCAGAATCAACATAGACGAAAGAAACCAAAGATCATTATAACATGTATTTTAATACTAATATTAAATAACATGGCCGAGCCTCCTCTTGTCAACTTTCCAAATGTCTCAACTTTCTCATATACTGAAATTAAACTATCTGCCTTCTCCAAGGTAAAGTTGGCAGGAGTGAATATGTGAATTCACTGCTGTTTTGACAATATTATGTGAGGAAGCCTCTATATTGTTTCCATAGTGTACCTCTTGCACCACTGTTCAAAAGCATTGCGGATCGGTATTTTCCCCATGTGTATGTAAAGTCTTTCAAAAGAGATACATTACATAGGTTACCTCCTTTGTTCTCAATGTGGATGTTACAGGCTCATAAAGACATGATTACCCCAGACTTTTGTTCATTCTTGTCAGTTTGTAAGAATCAGTTCTATGTCCATAAACACATGCCGACCATAGACTTTCGTTTTTCCTTGTCAATGGGGGACAATCAGACATCTGTCTATAAACATGAGATTACCACAGACATTCATTTACACATATGTCTATGAAGATATCACTAACACAGACATTCAGTTACACATATGTCTATGAAGATATCACTAACACAGACATTCATTTACACATATGTCTATGAAGATATCACTAACACAGACATTCATTTACACATATGTCTATGAAGATATCACTAACACAGACATTCATTTACACATATGTCTATGAAGATATCACTAACACATACATTCACACAATCGTCTAATCAGACATATGTCCGTGCAGTCATCCAGTCCCCAGACTTTCATTCATTCTTGTCAACATAAAAAAATTGGACATGTGTCCATGAAGACAATATTACCATACTTTCATTCACTCTTGTTAGCGTGTAAAATCAGACATATATCTATAAAGATTTGATTACCACACACTTGCATACATTCCTGTCAACAAGTAAAATCAGACATATATCTATATAGATATAATTACCACACACTTGCATACATTCCTGTCAACAAGTAAAATCAGACATATATCTATATAGATATGATTACCACACACTTGCATACATTCCTGTCAACAAGTAAAATCAGACATATACCTATATAGATATAATTACCACACACTTGCATACATTCCTGTCAACAAGTAAAATCAGACATATACCTATATAGATATAGATATGATTACCACACACTTGCATACATTCCTGTCAACAAGTAAAATCAGACATATACCTATATAGATATGATTACCACACACTTGCATACATTCCTGTCAACAAGTAAAATCAGACATATACCTATATAAATATAGATATGATTACCACACACTTGCATTCATTCCTGTCAACAAGTAAAATCAGACATATACCTATATAGATATAGATATGATTACCACACACTTGCATTCATTCCTGTCAACAAGTAAAATCAGACATATGTCCAAGACGATAGATCATCCCAGATATTCAATCAGACACATTTTCATGAAGACAAGACTACCCCAGACTTGCATTCACTCGTCAACATGCAGAATCACACAAACAAAGACGATCTATTGCAGGTAAGAACACCCCAGACTTTCAATCTCTGTCGCTAGCAAACATATGCAGGTGCTTGAAGATATTCTATAAAGTTCATTTCTCCCGCTGACTGGTGTTCATTCTGTCGGTCGGTTGTCTCCAAAGTTTATATCTTCAGGTGGAATTGCACACTGGCTTCGGCGCTGGTGTTATTTTATAATGAATGTGTCAAACAACAGCTAAACTGGGTGCGATTAACAGTAAAACTGTGTATGCAGTGTCGGGTAAACAATGAGGATGACAAGATTTGATTAAACATGTGTACCTCAGTTGATTCTACGAGTACCAATGAACACAATGCATATTTGTTTACAACTAATTTTACTCGTTTTCCATACTGACATCCTAGAACAATAGTCAGTCCGACCCATTCGTGATCCGTCCTCCCATGCAGTAGCCATCTCAGTGCCTCCATGCTCAAAGTACCCAGCAAGAGTTGATTAGCATATCTTTTTGGCCCGACAACTGCTTTCTGCTGTGTGCCTTGTTTAACACCTTTTTCCAACAGGCAGTTCAACGCATCTGACTCCTTTGTCTCAATGTCTCTGTAATGCAGGCATTCAGTATTTCTGCCCCATCCATACTTCTTCCTTCACTGGTTTGAAGGTTTGAACATCGGATCAACATCATGGCACACGGGTAGTAACCCATGAGTGCTCCCCTCTAATTCTTACTCAAGTCAAAGTCCGAAGTTGCTTAGCGCAGTGCACCGACTCTGTAGCACCTTCCTTCACCAATACAGCCCACTGAAAAGAAAAAACTGCTTTTACCGACTGTGTCTACCAAGTCCTGCCATGTAGGCAGGGGGGTCTAAGCCTGAGGATTTAGCACGAATGGCCTGTGCTGTCGCCAACAGTCTGTGCAGGGTATGATTTTATTTTTGCCCCCAATAGAAAATAATCCTTACTGGTGATTCGAACTTGGGTTTCCTGCATGACAGCCCTGTACTCTTAACATATGGCCAGCCTTCCTCTACAGTCTACAAATATTCTAAAATTAAGTACCTCAGTTAACACAGTCTATAAACATAAAATAATTAAGTGCCTCCGTTAACACAGTCTATAAATATTTAAAAAATTAAGTACCTCAGTTAACACAGTCTATAAACATAAAATAATTAAGTGCCTCAGTTAACACAGTCTATAAACATAAAATAATTAAGTGCCTCAGTTAACACAGTCTATAAACATAAAATAATTAAGTGCCTCAGTTAACAGTCTATAAACATAAAATAATTAAGTGCCTCAGTTAACACAGTCTATAAACATAAAATAATTAAGTACCTCAGTTAACACAGTCTATAAACATAAAATAATTAAGTGCCTCAGTTAACACAGTCTATAAACATAAAATAATTAAGTGCCTCAGTTAACACAGTCTATAAACATAAAATAATTAAGTGCCTCAGTTAACACAGTCTATAAACATAAAATAATTAAGTGCCTCAGTTAACACAGTCTATAAACATAAAATAATTAAGTACCTCAGTTAACACAGTCTATAAACATAAAATAATTAAGTGCCTCAGTTAACACAGTCTATAAACATAAAATAATTAAGTGCCTCAGTTAACACAGTCTATAAACATAAAATAATTAAGTACCTCAGTTAACACAGTCTATAAACATAAAATAATTAAGTGCCTCCGTTAACACAGTCTATAAATATTTAAAAAATTAAGTACCTCAGTTAACACAGTCTATAAACATAAAATAATTAAGTGCCTCAGTTAACACAGTCTATAAACATAAAATAATTAAGTGCCTAAGTTAACACAGTCTATAAACATAAAATAATTAAGTGCCTCAGTTAACACAGTCTATAAACATAAAATAATTAAGTGCCTCCATTAACACAGTCTACAAATACTCTAAAATTAGGTACCTCATTAACAGTCTATAAACATTTAAAAAAATTAAGTGCATCTTGTGCAATATATCCTTGTCATTGAGAATTAGAAAAAGAATTCTTGCTTGCTACATACATCCAGTTTTAACATATGGCTGTGAATTCTGGATAATCGGTAGGCTGGCCAAACAATTTCTTGAGGCCTCAGAGATGTGGTTTTACAGAAGAATGCTTAGAATACCTTGGACAGCCAAAAAGAGCAACCAAGAGGTTTTGAAAGAGGCGGGAGCCCGAAGACAACTTATCACAGACATCAGAAAGAGACATAATTTTTCCGCAATGTTATTAGAAGAAGGAAAACAAAACATGTTGTGACCACTGGAGAGATCTGTCAAGAAGGGATAGAGGAAGACAACAAGGGAAGATTCTTGACAGTTTTGTTGCATGGCATGGAGGTGTGTCGGCACACGAACTGATACATGCTGCAGAAGATCGCAGATTGTGGAGAGGCATGATCGCCTACGCCAGTCGGCAAGGTACCTGCTGATGATGATGAATTAAGTGTCTCAGTTAACACAGTCTACAGATAATCTAAAATTAAGTGCTTCAGTTAACACAGTCTACAAATAATCTAAGTGCTTCAGTTAACACAGTCTACAAATAATCTAAGTGCTTCAGTTAACACAGTCTACAAATATTCTAAAATTAAGTGCCTCAGCTAACAGTCTAAAAAAAAATAAAACAACTCACGAACCTAGTAAAATAATATTAAAACATGCCCACATTTAGAACCTCACTTAGAAAAAACTTCTCAAATACATATACCTGGGAAAGGAGAGGCGTTTTATAGTAGTGGCTAGATGCTTGTCTGTCAGCCTAAAGGTCTACGGGGGATTTGAATCTGCATCCATGAGGCTTAAAATGGGTAGCAGGTCATGTCCTGGGAGGTAAAGTCAGCCCACATATTGCTGACCACATCATTCATGGAATGTCTATTGTTCTATAAAACATGAAGTCTATCTAGTGTACAATGGGTCCTGTAATTTTCCTACATATTGCCAGAGCTGATAAAAGGTGACAAGAACACATTTCTGAAGACAATACACCTCCAAACTGGAACTTACCTCTGACATGGTAAACTGTGGCTGCTTTATTCGGCATCGTCTTCTGAATGCTCTCCACAGACGCTTTGCTAAAGAATCTCTGAGAGCAGCCAAGGTTGCCATAAAACCAAACCCACCAGAACAATATCTGCAGACGCAGGAGATAACTATTAGAAGTTGAGGTTAAGACAATTGACTTCACTGCACAGGGTTTTATCCTCATCTTCAGCAATTCTAATTCTGACGGTACCAGTAACAGGCTAATTCTATATCTGTCTCACTATCCTTTGAATGCTGAGCGTCGGCCAGATCCCCTTGGCCAATCCTCGCAGTGGAAGTCGCTGTGGTGTAGTGGCTAGACGCTCACCTGAGGACCGGAAGGTCATGGGTTCGAGTCCTGACAAAGCTGGACTTTTTCATAACTGACTTTGGCTCTCTAGTCGACCCAGCTTCGAGTGGGCACCTGGTGCAATCCTGGGAAGTAAAGGCGGCCGGCGAAATGCTGACCACATCACCCACCAAGTTCCGATTGGTCTATTAAAAATAGGTCTAGCTCTATATGCAATTCACAGTACAAACCATATTGCAGTCAAAAAACAAAAATGAAATTTACAGCTCACAGTGTCGTGCCATGCATTCAACTCAGTAGCTGAAAAACAGAACTATGTGATCAATCACAAACAGATGTGAAGAAAGTGCTGCTCACCGTGTCCTGCCTGAAGACCTGCCTCCCTTGAGCTGTTCCAGTTCAAGTCTCAGGCTTTCATTGTCTGCCTTCTGTCTGTTCAGCTGCCGTTTCAACTCTTTCCTGGCTGCCCTCTCCTTCTTCAACAGTTCTAGGGCCAAGTCTCTGTCAGTGGTATCCTCAGCCTGCAGGTTGGAGATACAGTTTCAATGTGGTTCAGTGGCTGAGTGGTGGAATACTTGCCTTCTTCTGTGGGTGTGGTGTTCATTGCTTAATCAGCAGCTGGCTTTTATTCAGTGATTCAAGATAGACAGGGCATTAGAGACAATGTGCGTGTGTGTGAGTGAGAGAGAGAGAGAGAGAGAGAGAGAGAGAGAGAGAGAGAGAGAGAGAGAGAGAGAGAGAGAGAGAGAGAGAGAGAGAGAGAGAGAGAGAGAGAGAGAATGTGTATGTATTTGTGTAAACATGTGTCACCTCTTTTCCAGGTTTACCACACTAATCTTCAATTTCCACAGCTTTCCTGACCCCTAACATTTGATCTTACCCCGCCTTTGACTTACCCAGCTGTTCACCTTACACAGTCTTCAATCTTTTTTTAGCCTCTGGCCTTATTTAGCCTCTGGCCTTATTTAGCCTCTGGCCTTATCTAGCCATTCATCTTACCCAGTTTTCAACTGCCCATAGTCCTGGCTTCTTACAGTATACTTTACGCTGAATCTTTTGCCCCTAATCTAGATGTTATGGTACACACAGGTAGACACATGATCTGTCCCAATAGCTGCATGATCTAGTACCAATATTTATTTAAATTAAACAATCTGTGGATGATCTGTTGTACTAACATTTATATAAACTGAACAATATGTAGATGTTCTGCTGTTCTAACATTTATATAAACTGAACAATATGTAGATGTTCTGCTGTTCTAACATTTATATAAACTGAACAATCTGTAGATGTTCTGCTGTTCTAACATTTATATAAACTGAACAATCTGTAGATGTTCTGCTGTTCTAACATTTATATAAACTGAACAATCTGTAGATGATCTGCTGTTCTAACATTTATATAAACTGAACAATCTGTAGATGTTCTGCTGTTCTAACATTTATATAAACTGAACAATATGTAGATGTTCTGCTGTTCTAACATTTATATAAACTGAACAATCTGTAGATGTTCTGCTGTTCTAACATTTATATAAACTGAACAATCTGTAGATGTTCTGCTGTTCTAACATTTATATAAACTGAACAATCTGTAGATGTTCTGCTGTTCTAACATTTTTATAAACTGAACAATCTGTAGATGATCTGCTGTTCTAACATTTATATAAACTGAACAATCTGTAGATGATCTGCTGTTCTAACATTTATATAAACTGAACAATATGTAGATTATCTGCTGTTCTAACATTTATATACACTGAACAATCTGTAGATGTTCTGCTGTTCTAACATTTATATAAACTGAACAATATGTAGATTATCTGCTGTTCTAACATTTATATAAACTGAACAATCTGTAGATGTTCTGCTGTTCTAACATTTATATAAACTGAACAATCTGTAGATGTTCTGCTGTTCTAACATTTATATAAACTGAACAATCTGTAGATGATCTGCTGTTCTAACATTTATATAAACTGAACAATCTGTAGATGTTCTACTGTTCTAACATTTATATAAACTGAACAATCTGTAGATGTTCTGCTGTTCTAACATTTATATAAACTGAACAATCTGTAGATGTTCTGCTGTTCTAACATTTATATAAACTGAACAATCTGTAGATGATCTGCTGTTCTAACATTTATATAAACTGAACAATATGTAGATTATCTGCTGTTCTAACATTTATATAAACTGAACAATATGCAGATGATCTCTAATATTTATTTAAATTAAATAATGTGAAGAGATCTCTAAAATTCATTTAACGTAAACAATATGTAGGTGATCTCTAGTACTGATATGTATATAAAGTAAACAATCAGTAGATGAACTCTAGTATTTAAATAAACTAAACAAACTGTAGATGAACTCTAGTATTTAAATAAACTAAACAAACTGTAAATGATCTTTATTACTAACATTTATATAGGCTAAACAATCTGTAGATGAACTCTAGTATTTAAATAAACTAAACAATCTGTAGATGAACTCTAGTATTTAAATAAACTAAACAATCTGTAGATGAACTCTAGTATTTAAATAACCTAAACAATCTGTAGATGAACTCTAGTATTTAAATAACCTAAACAATCTGTAGATGATCTTTATTGCTAACATTTATATAAGTTAAACAATCTGTAGCTAATCGATGGCACTAATATGTATATAAGCTAAACAATCGGTAGATTATCTCTGCTACTAATATTTAAACAAACTAAACAATCAGCAGATGATCGGTGATACACATTATTAGTACATAAACATTTTGTAGACAATCCCATCCCTAGCATACATTTTTTTTAACATAAACCAAATATTCTGCAAAAGTAACACGTATAAGTTTTTCTTCAGGCACCTGAACTTTCTGTGCAAATATGTTCCTCAGGTCAGTGACTTCAGCATAAGCACAACAGTAGGGACAGTTGTGGGCATTCTCGATCCATCTGACAATACAGCTGCAGAATACACACACACACACATGTATATAGATATATAATGTGTACATAATTATTAAATTATGTAATATATTGCCTGATATATTTTGCTGTATTTCATCAGGTGCTATAAAGTTGCATCGACATTTTATGAAACACAAAAATGAATCATTTTCACTAAAATACACATTTAACATTCAAAGCAATGTGTTCCCATTGTGAATTCGAACAATGAAGAAACAAACAAAAGATATCACAATTTACTTCCTGGTACATTTCGGTTAAGTCTAGAATTATGCAGACACAAGGACATGCTCTTCAACTTGCATTTACCCTGGTGAAACAGACAGTTTTTGAATGTAGTCAATTTTGTGTTTCAGCTTGAAGGATTCATTTATTTGCTTCCTTTAAATCCACTGTTACTGTATTGAGCACCTGACAAGATACAGTGAATTATACCAGGCATTAAACTGTTGCAATCTATTGTTTGTGTCTTCTTTGTTCACATATCACACAGTCAAGTTACACTCTACATCCTTATGGCAGAAGCCACACAATTACAATCAGGTCTTGCCTCTCAGGCACTCCAATTTCAAAGAACCCCCCATTAGTTGACATGATTGTTAGGGAGGCAGAGGGTCTATTCTTGTTTTCCCGACAACTGAGCCCCGGAACTTACAATAGGATTTGCTCTCATGAAGAGATCCTGAAAGAAAGGATTTAAGCTGAGCTTAGATGAGTTCAGAAGTGACAACACAGCACTTGGGTCATTCCCATTAGTACTCATTTTCAACAGCCAGCACAGAGTTCCAGTTCAGATGGCACCAGTAGCATTCTGTATGTCCATCTAGCCTTGCCTCTAAGTACTGAGCATCGGCCAGATCCTCTCATCACTCCCCTGCAGGATTCTCTTCAGACAGACAGTCATTATCTGTTTGTTCCACCACACAGTTCTCTCTCTTCAAACAGACAGTGATTATCTGATTGTTCCACCACTCAGTTCTCTCTCTTAAAACAGACAGTGATTATCTGTTTGTTCCACCACACAGTTCTCTCTCTTCAAACAGACAGTGATTATCTGTTTGTTCCACCACACAGTTCTCTCTCTTTAAACAGACGGTGATTATCTGTTTGTTCCACCACACAGTTCTCTCTCTCCCAACAGGGCTTGACAATATCTAGAGCGTCATTGTTCGATTTCTTGAAAGGAAGGACAATAGAAACAAGCACAAAGTTACCTGTGCCCAAACAGATGACCACATCTGAGACTGGTCAGTCTGTGATCCCCGCATGCTGACCACGGAGCCAAACAAATGGAACAGTCCTGAAAATTAGCATTTTATCAACAGGGAGCATTATAATGTTTAAGGCAGGATGAGCGAGGGATCATGGCATGGTCTGAACAATACTGCCCAGGCTATGTGCTATGTAGAAAAGGAACTATTCCTGGTCTTAACTGTTCTTGGACACAAATCAAGCTTGCTGGTTACAATTCATTCAATCAAACGCCGTCTCTACAGTGAAGGCTGGCTGCAGTAGATCTCCAACATGCTCTGTCTCTTGTCCTGGTTGTACACTCTGTCAGACGGCTGCTTGTCCATCTCTTGATGTTGTCCTCCCACTTGTTTTGTTGCCTACTTCTTGCTCTCGTGCCTTTGACCTTTAACTCCAGTATGGTTTTTAAATGTGTGTAATGTCTTTTAATGTGTCTACTGTCTCTTTTTCATTTATTTCCATAATTCTTTTCATCATTTGTAGCCTTTCCAGGACCTCTTTATTGGATTGTTTTTGTTTCCATGAAATAAATCCTATTTTTCTGTATACCCACATCTATAAATTACAACTGGTTATGAGCAGCGCTTTTTTTTGGCAGTACACAGTACCGGCACCTGTTTTGGGACACTATTTTATTTTCAGCATAAATGTAATAGACATTTTTGTACCAGCACTTTTTTTAAGACACTGAACATCTCTATGACCTCTCTCATCAACATTCATTGTAGGGTTTCTTCTGGATGTCCCAGCTTCTTCAGCCCAGTCATTCCCCATGTTAGTGCCTGTTTGGTGATTCCATGTGTTTCTCTTCTGGATGTCCCAGCTTCTTCAGTCCATTCATTCCCCATGTTAGTGCCTGTTTGGTGATTCCATGTGTTTCTCTTCTGGATGTCCCAGCTTCTTCAGCCCAGTCATTCCCCATGTTAGTGCCTGTTTGGTGATTCCATGTGTTTCTCTTCTGGATGTCCCAGCTTCTTCAGCCCAGTCATTCCCCATGTTAGTGCCTGTTTGGTGATTCCATGTGTTTCTCTTCTGGATGTCCCAGCTTCTTGTCCAGTCATTCCCCATGTTAGTGCCTGTTTGGTGATTCCATGTGTTTCTCTTCTGGATGTCCCAGCTTCTTCAGTCCAGTCATTCCCCATGTTAGTGCCTGTTTGGTGATTCCATGTGTTTCTCTTCTCAGGATGTGTCCATGACTGGCTCCAGTTGATGGGCCATGTTGCTGACATCACCAGGTCGGGCTAACAATGCATTAACGCAGCGGTTCTCAAACAAGAAATAATCTATTTTCGACAGTGGCGAGGAAAGACAACTTAAAATTTAACTGTAAAGTATCTACATGCCTTCTTTAATAATTTCACAATTTGTAGCCAACTTTTCTTGAGTATTGCCGCGGCACCCTTGGCATACTCTCACAGCATCCCCAGGTGCCTCAGCACCAAATTTAAGAACCGCTGCGTTAACGCATTGTTAGCCTGACTCGGTGATGTCAGCAGCAAGGCCCATCAGCTGGAGCCGGTCGTAATGTGTCCAACGTAGGACCAACTGTTCTGATTTATAATAGATGATATCAGAGCTTTTTTTTTTATTTCTACACCCCTCTTGAATTCATCCCATTTTATATTGCAGTTCTCTCCAGAATTGCTTTCACATGCATTTAACTGTTTATTCTCTCTTCTGTTCCCAGACACACAAAATCAACCACCACACCGAAGATTCAAGCCTGAATGTCCCATGTGAGAGCCCAGCTAGGCCAGCTGCTCCTCCCCTCAACTGCTGACTAAACAGACACACACAAATAGTACTTACATTATCTCTGTCATGATTTGATTTGCTCACACAGTCTTCAAAATCGGTCTTGCGTTTCTTTGCAACACTATGTCTGCTGTCGTCCTCTGTTATTTTTCTTTTCTGCAAGGCAGAAGTGAATAATGGACAGACAGCCGATTCATGAAAGTTAGATGGAAGCTGCAGAGATATAGTTTTAGAGAACAACGATGTCCCAGTGTAGGTTCTAGGGGGCCCCATGGTAGGAGGAGGCAGAGGGGGGGAATAGACCTACTGCCCCCAACCCTAAAATCAAAACACACAAAAAGTTGCCTAACCTTTACAGGATGTTGCAGAACTAACCCCAGCATTTTTTGGCTGTTGCAGTATTTCTAAGCAAAAATATGTTCAGTAGGTTGCTACTGTTTTCTGAACGGGTAGCTCTTAGTACTGCTGTCGAAACCAAAGCAAGATGGTCTGCTGTCAAATCTCCTACAAGCATGCTGTAAGAAAGTATACTAATTATGGGTATTCCCTTTTAAGTTGGAGTGGTATTGCCTGAAGGGCAAGGAACCACCAGTATCCACACACAGAAAAGTAAAAGAACCTTTTCCACGTCTTCGGTGTATTCAGCATACAGGGCTAGTCCATTATTTTATAGATCAGTCGGCACTCAGTGGGTGATGTGGCCAGCAAGCCATTACAAAGTCTGTGGTGCAACGCATGTATGCCACTGTTCTATACAGCTGGATTTACATTGGAATGCCAACTGGCTACTCACAGAGCATGATGAGAAAGGTGGAGACAGGCATGCTCCTTGCAGAGTGGCAAGCATCACTTCAAAGGTCCCGGGTAGTTAGCATCCTTTGGATATTTTCTCCAGGTCATGCTGGTGTGTTGGGAAATGAGCAGGCAAATAGACTGGCCAGTTCTGCACTAACTGGTGGTGAACTGATGATGTATGACAAGCTGGTTGTTGTGAGGGCCCTTTGGGAGTGAGTGAACAGTGCCAAGGCACAAACAGATCATTACGGTCTGAGAAGAATGGCACTGTGAGGAGTAACAAGGGGATCTGGCCAACGCTCGACACTCTGGGGAAAGGCGAGACAGATATACAATCAGACAGTTACTGGTACCATCAGAATTTTAACTCCTCGCTTGTTGCTGAAGATGGGGGACAGAACGCTTTTTGGGGTGTCCCGAGTGCTAAGATGTTGATTCCTTAATTCAACATTCATTCTGCCAAATGGCTAAATCTAGGATCTCTCTATCGCATGCAGAGTGCATGACTATAGTACATGTTCAGTATTCTGTGGTGTCTGTCTACTAGGGCAAAGTATTGAATCCCCAGTCTTGAATTTCTTGTACATATGGTTACAGAGTCTGAGTGTCCAGTACACAATCTGAATATAATGATCTGTCTCTTTCGTGTAATAGAGGGTTGACTGGGTCTTCAGAATTGTGTACTGGATGGGAGTGTTCCAATGGATTTTTCTTCTTCTTCGCATACACCTTCTCTAAACTCTAGCATAAAGTTATGGATTCTAGTCCTTTTCCAGAAACTTAAGTGTTGCGTGCAATTCCGTTTCACAGATCTGACTCATTTGCATGAACTGTTGGTTCATTTCCCTTAATGTTTCTCAGTGGTCTAGGATCCACAGGAGCACATTCTGCTTGGTTAGCCGACCCACTGCTCAACTTTCATTCTGAAGACGGCACCTCACTGACTGAGCAATGATATAAAGTATAAACCTATAAATCATTCACCTGCAAAAACAATAACAGTAAGAAATCTTACCTTGTTGTTATCTGTTGGTACTGTTCCTGTTACAAATTGGAAAGTTTTCTGAAGAGCATCCAAAAGTCTTGAGAAAGCTAACTCCCGTCCGTTGTCGCCTTCTCTCTGGGGTATTTGTTCAGGCTCTGTTTTAAAATATGTCCTTTTCACTGCCATCCTAGATACAACTGATGCAGAACACATCGTCCTCTGATCTAGTGCAAACATCGGTTCAGAAGAAGCTCTAAAGGCACAAGTTTTCAGTGGTTTAGAATAGACCACTTTCCATTTTCTTCACCTTCTTTTTACTCACTCCACTTTGTAACCGTTACTGCCAGGTATTTTTTCGTTTTCCAACTTTACTCAAAATATTAAAATAAGCTGTTGTTGCTTTTAATTTTAAATACATCAGTTTTATAAAATTTCATTATTCGTGCATCTTTAATTTTCACAACAATAAAATAACTATTCCATTTGATTTTTAAAACGTTTCAATCAAATGTGCTAAAACCGATTCTATAAGCCAAATAGGCAATGCAATGTGTATATGGCAGCTCTGAGATCACAGCACGCAGGACATTACAATAAGCATCCTCCATCCCCAGCAGCGAAGCAGAGAGTTCTTCAAACGGTACCAGTAGGAGTCTGTCCTTCTTCTGAATGTTGAGTGTCGCCCAGATCCTCTGGTCATTCCCTGCTGCAACTCTATCTTCAGACTCTCAGAAAGTATGCTGAGGAAGGTCAGGACAGGCATGCATCTTACAGAGTGGCATGCTTTACCGAGGAGGACACGGGTGAGGAGTATTGTATGGATTTGTTCACTGGGATACGCCAGTGTGTTGTGAAATGAACAGGCGGACGGACTGGCTGGCTATGCACAATTTGGTGGAATACTGATGCATGATAAGGCAGATGTTGTTAGTGCCTTGTGGGAGATCGTGTACAGTTCGGAGGAGCAATGGATCACCACAGTCTGGTGAGACTGATGCGGGGTGGGGGGGGGGGGTGTGACGAGAGGTGCTGGCAGATGCTCGAGGCTCAGAGGAAAGGCAAGACGGACGTTTAATAAGAATGCTACTGGCACCATTAGTATCGGAACTCTTCATATCATAACTCTTCACTGGCTGCTGAAAATGAGTACAGGGCGCTTGTGGGAATGCTCCGAGTGCTGTGATGTCGGTTTTTGAATCAACTCAACTCTACTCAACTGTCTGCAAACTTCAAGATGATCGATTTGCCCACTTTTCGCATTGTTCACTCGATCCTATAAGGCCTTGAGCATCAGTTTACCAGAGTCGCACAGATCCAGCGAATTTGTCAGCATTTTCGTTTCTCATCACACAGGTATCCGCTGGATAAAAGATCTAGGTTCTTTTCTGTTGTTTCACCACATCCCACCTGCTTCGAGATATCGTAGGGAAATCCCCAGAACAACCTATAGCTTCCCCCTTCTCCCAAACTAAGAGTCGGTCTAGGGAACTTCCTACTAAATCTCGAAGCCGGCGTGATGTGGTGAAATAACAGAAAAGAACCAATATCTAAAAGACACAAATTACTGGAGATCACTAAAGACAAGCGATGTTTTCAGCGTTCTTATCATGCTTCGTAAGTCTTATGCAATCAAGACACATGTGTGCAGCTGGTTCATAAAGTAGTAGAAAATTGCGGCGTCTGCCTCTGCCTCCACCTCGACGAAAGAAACTGCCTCACGAAGAGAAATGATTACCCACATCAGAAAGAGACAATCTACATTTTTTGGTAATGTAATGAGAAGGATAAAACTGGAGTACATTGTGACAGTAGAAAAGTTGAAGGAAGGGAGAGGCAGGGGGAGACCGATTGAAGAGATTGTGGACAGTATGAAGTCGTGACATGGAGGATCATCTGTAGCAGAGCTGATTGAAAGTACACGAGACAGAAGGTTGTGGATAGACATGGCTACCAACGCCACACTGCATGGAATTTAAGAAGACGAACAAATTTTGGTCAGAAAGGCGAAGGCGCAGATAGCAGGCTAACTTTAAACCACAATATAACGCGCCAATGGCCTTTTAATGTGGAAAAATACGAAGAAAAAGAAGAAGAAAAAAGTACATTTGTTTATTCCGTTTTAAAAGGCACTTGATGATGCTGTTGACTCGTCTGAAAAAAAAAAAACAGGAAAGTCCTACATAGAATCAATGTAGCAGCAACATCAAGGAGCGAACGAACTGTTGATCTCACCTTCTTCTACAACAGTTCCATGGTTTCCCTCATGGCCTGACAACTACCCCGACTAGGCTAGAAGTCTGATGAAATATCTCTCTAAGCGGGCCGCCAGCATGGACAGTGTTGGCACCGACTGCCGAGAGCTCAAGCGTACCTACGACGAATGTTTTAATAAATGGTTTTCGGAAAAGTTCCTCAAAGGCGTCACTGAAGACCCGTGCACAGCCTTGTTCAAAGTTTACCAAGATTGCGTCAAGGTAACTAAAAATAGTAATAAGAATACAGAAAATACTAGACTATAACAGTATAAAAATTATAATGTAACTAGAATGTCTTTACACTGGAACCCACAGTGTCATAGAAAAGAGAAACAAGAGCAGACCAGAAACATTTGAAGCAGAGAGCCAGTGACCTCAAGACTGAGACAACATCGTTACTGACTTACTCATTAGTTAGTCAGTGAGAGTGAGCGCTCCCAGATTTCAATGCTTCGGCATTTCCTATCCTGCGTATCTGATTTATGGCAAACTTACTACCGAAGTTAAAATTACCTAATGAAATCACAAATAGCCACGCAGACAGCAAGAAGAAAAAAAGCAGGGCTTGGTTCTGCAACACCCTTAAACTAGGTTATTGGTTATTAGGCGCTTCTTTGAATCGTTCCCCAAAATGGCGGCTGTAATATGATGGCGTTCAAAAAGGAGCTAAATTGGCCAATTTCTGGCCATAAAATATCCAAAAATATCCGAATGCGGGGTCAGTTCTATTAAAAATATATGTGCCGGCTCCGAATAACGAAACAAATGCTCTGACAGGGTCTGGGCGATACGTTGCTTGCCGACCTGCTTCTGCGAGTGTGCCTCACCGCCGAGAGTATCCCCCGCGCCGCTACGCGCGGCGCGGATGGGGGCTAAACTAGATGGCTGGGACTCACGAGTGGCAGCTACCGCATCTCCTGCAACTTCCTCCAATTACTGTACTCGTGAGTTCCAAGCACCTAGATACGCTCGGCGACGCGTTTGGCGCATGCCGACAAGTCTGACATCTACCGCTCCAATCGGAAGAATACAGTATTGCTAATCGGCTTTCATCGTCTGTAATGTCTCGAAATTGGTCAACGGTCGCTAATATCGTCTGCTAGTATCGTCGACTGCAGAAACGCTCGAAATTTTTGTCAACAGTCGGTAATTATCGTCTGCTACTAGTACCGTGTGCAAATGTTGATATTGGTTGTCAAGTAATCCTAGTTTTGCCGCGATTTGTTCGTTGGCAGAAAGTCCGTATTTTAGATATACACTAACACCGTCGTTCGGAAATTTTTGGATATTTTATGGTCAGAATGTGGCGTGCCGCCATTTTGGGGAATAAATCAAAGAAGCGCCGGTTATTATGATGGTTCCCCCCCCCCCACCCCCCAGTGATATAAGTAAAGGACCCTTTTCCATGCCTTTAGGCGTATAGGGCTAGACCTATATTTTATAGACCAATCGGCACAAGATGGGTGATGTGGTCAGCATCCCGCCGGCCGCTTTTTCTTCCTGGGACTGCACCCAGTACCCACTCAAGGCTGGGTCAACCTGGGAGCCAAGGTCATTTTTGTTTAAAGTCCGGCTTCGCCAAGGAGCGAACCCACAATCTTCCGATCCGTAGGCGAGCGTCTAGCGACAGCGACTTCTCCCGGTGATATGCAACGGTTCATTTTGTGGGGGCGTATTTTTTCATAGCTACTAACTATAATGAATGGACACTCTGTGATGAGAAGCAGCACTTTTGTTTTAGACAATTTGTGGTGAGTTATTATTCAAATTGTTTAAACAACATTCTTCTTCTTCTTTGATCCTTCTCTCAGAAAACGTACATCAGGAGGCCGGTAGCCTTTATGAACGCCAAAGCTGTTGTGCAGTCCATGTCTTCTCGTGTACCATACAGAAGATCTGTTATTTAATACTTTAATAAATCGAATTCATGTTATTTTATATTTATATATGGCGGCGAGTCCGGTTCGTAATTCCAACATACTCCCCTCGAAACCCACTGCTGGCTGGTGGATTTTTATCATGGTATGGGGGCGTCGCAAGGCGGCCGAGCCTAAAATAGGTACCAGGATGGCTGTCCTAGGGAAGTAAAGATGGTGGCATAATGCTGACCACATTAACTACCCAGGGCCGATTGTTCTGTAAAACTATGAGACTCTCTTTCCATATGCCTGATGCGCCTAAGGCGTAAAAGGGATCTTTACTTTATATATATATATATATATATTGACGCTTCAGTACATTTCATTTCAGAAAGCCATCAGGGAAAAGAATCTTAACCTTGAGGAAATTGAAACAGATGTCCTGGGAACAGAGAGAGAAAAACAGCCGCCTCCAACAACATAAAAACCACGTCATCTTTAGTGCTTCCAGATTTCTCGTTTCTGCATATCCACTCGTTTATTCCACTGTGATATTATCAAAATCCACTGGGTTTTTTTTCAGTGGTGATCTGATCAAGTTTTGAAATAATAAACTTGTTATTGTTTGAAAACATAATATATGAATTTCTTGTAACAAGCTTTTTTCCTAGAATAAAAGCTGTTGGCACCCACCATAAAATGTCTTTTTAAAAAAAAGTGCGGCTACTAACCACAAAGTGTCAGTTACAGAAGTGATGAAAAAGGATTCCAGAAAGAAAGAAAAAAAACTCTTCTTATCTTAAAAACTGAGATAACACTTTGGTTAATTTATAACTCAAGTTATTCATGGCTTTTCTCTTAGTAAACTACTAGCCGCTGTGGGGGGCTCAGTGAGATGACATCCTTATTTGAACAATAAGAACACACAATGGTTCATTCTAAGCAAATACAAAATCAGATCGAGTCTCAGGAGATGTGGATATACAGAAGAATAGGTCATATTTCATGGAAACACAAACAGTCAAATGAATTTTCAGAACAGAATAGGAGTGAAAAACAGCAGTCTGAAAGTATGAACATCCAGGGCGAAAGACAGAGCATATTGGGACTCCATTGTGGTTAACCTTCATTGTGGAGACGGCGCCTGATTGATTGATGTTTTTTTTTTTTTTCAATGATTAAAAAAGTTATAAAGCAGGAAACAGGAAAGGCCATCGAGGTTTCAGTAAAATTTAAAATGTACTTAATGGGAACTTTAAAAGATTTCATGCAGATTACATATGTGTGTTACATATATTTATATTGTTGACAACTTTCCAGATGAAAGTATTAAATGGTTTGTTGTATATCGTTTACAGAATGTTGCAGAACCAACAGCTGCATTTGTTAGTTGTTTTGGTCGCTACTGACCAATTTTACATTTAGTTTGCCATTGCTTTACTGGACTGTCGACTCTCGATACCTCTGTTGAAATTAACACAAGGCGTCTGCTGCCAAATTTCCTGCAGCTAAAATCAAAACAGGGTACCTCAGAATTATGAAGCACGGTCACAGTGCCTAGTCCACAGGCAGTATTAATTATATTGTGTTGTTGTAGAGAGGCAGGGAGATGGTAGACCATGACAGTGTACTAGTCTAACTGATAAGGCAAGCTTGTGTTAATTAAGTCCCTCAGAACAAGTGCCTCGTACTTCAGGTGTTTATTTACCATCACATCTTGTGTTTCTTACAGCTCTTAATATACAGCACTGAACCCTGTTGCCTCGATAAGGCTAAATCTAGTCACTTCTAGTTAAGCCCCATCCTCGCCAATGCCAGTATTTCACTATTTCTGCAGTGATATGTTCTTGAACCGCATAGTTAAATGTCATTGGTTCTATATACACCTGCACAGTGTTGTGAAGGCCCGGATGTGAATATGTTAACTAACTACATATAGCATTTAGAGGGGTTCCTTGTAAATCTGGTAGCTTTTTTAAAGCTAAGTAGGCTTAAAATGTTCCCGCAAGCCTCACTGATAGAGGTCACCCAATACATATTTGTTTTAGGTCCTTAGGGAAAGCATTCCATTTCATTCTTCACCCTATTTTTGTTGATTACTTACTCCTTTTATATATCTTTATAAATTTTGAAACAGCAATTTTTAAAAATTTAAATAAGTTCATTTTAAAACAATTTATTACCCATGTAAAATAGGTTTTCTAGGATTTCCCCCCTGAATATTTCCACAGGTTTATGGCCAGTTGCTTAATATTTACAGAGTGAAAGGTTAAACTGTCTACAGTAAAAGTTCTCCTTTGTCCTTTCCCTGCTGATTTTCATCTACGCAACATGATCTGTAGCATCTTGTTCCCATGATTATAACTATATCATTCATATCCCCCTTGCACATATGTTTATTATGTAGCAGATGTCAACTTTGAGATCCGCTCATCTGTAATTACTCATTTGATATCACTATTCCGTTCTGCTCTTATGCATTACATAGGGCTTGCAGCCTATTCTTCCATTCCGTTTTTTTTAAAAAATATCATAGAGCAGTTGTTTTCAATCTGAGGCCGCAAGGAAGTTCGGGGGGGGGGGCGCAATTTTAAATTGCAGTTGAACTTGTAATAATTTGTTACACTACAAAATGTTCCTAGTTGTTATATTTTTTGAAAACTATGAAATGCCAAGGACATTATTTTTTTTTTTTTTTTGAGCGGTTGGTACATCTACCATTAAAAATCTAAATAATAGTATATCACAGTTCTTGTAAATATTGCTTGATATATTGCTTGATATATTCTTGTTATCCTTCTCTTTTTATCATTTTTAAAGGAGGTAGGTAGGTGCTTTGCTTGAAAAAAGTTTCTAATAAATTGTTACATTCAACCAGCATCCCAAAATGGGGAGCTTTAGGTTATAATTGTGACTAAGTTATGTGAGCCATATAAAATGGCTTAGACTTGCATGCCACCGAGAGCGCTGAAAAGGACTCCCGCAGTGTTGGTGCGATCAAAGGAGAACAGACCCCAAATACTGTCCTGACCGGTAAGCCACTTGGGCGATCCGGGTGCCGATGATTATTTGTTGTTGTTGTGGTCTTGCCCATATATTTGAGGGGGCGCCGCCTGAAAAGGGTTGAAAACCATTGTCATAGATGGAATCATCTCCAACACCTTCGGACTCGTTTCTTCAATCTGTTTCCCCATTTGATTGGCTGTTTGATCATTCTCCCGCTTCTCTGTCCCATAACTTAATGTTGAATTAAGAATCAACATCACAACACTGCGGACATTCCCATAAACGCTACATCCACATCTTCACCAGCAGACTTAAAGCTCCAGTTCTGATGGCATCAGTAACAGCCTGATTCTATGTCTTACCTTTCCGTTAAGTGTCAGCCAGATCCCTGATCACACCTGTTGCTACCAACAGTTATCTACACATTTCTTCACCCGTCCTGAATCCATCTCATTTAATGTTCATCCGTTTTCGCAGGTATTTGTTTTTTAAATTGCATTTAACATTTGCTCCATATCTTTGCCCGGCTCTCTAGCGTAGTTGGCTAAACCGGATTGTGCGGAGACCCGGTGGCGAACTCCTTGTGGTCCGGGTTCAATCCCGGGGGTAGGCAGGAAAGCCACATTTCTCCCAGATTTACGGTATTTACAATGGAATCAAGGCCGAAAGGTTGCGATATTCATAATACCGAGCCTAAGGGTTAACAACTCATGGCTTCTGGATACTAAAACAAACAAACAAACAGCTCCATATCTTTAGTGGTTCCTCACCTTCTGCTGGCATATGTTAAAACTGAAACAAGGCTAAAATTTCTATATATCTGTATAGTTGTCAACTGTTCAGGTTTTTCTGCAGTCATTATGTTGCTGAATTATGAGAAATGCATTTTTACATAAATAGTTTGAGTGCTACATTTAAAAAAAAAAATTGGATTTGGTGTGAATAGTTTGTATTCTTATTAGTTATGCAAATGTGTGCATAATAAATAATTAGCTGATTGTGTGACAAATTATCTGAAAAGTTTGTACTTTTTAATGGAGAATTTGATACTTTTATTACAAATTGAGTGGAAGTTAATTGATTTTATAATAAATTTTATCATCATTGTCACATATCACTCCTGTCGCGTGCCTAATGTAAGGATTTCTCCTTCAGAACCAACAGCACTCAGAGATAATTATGTTGAGTCGTTTGGCTCGTATTGGTCTAAGGGATTCCCCGTGGCCAATATACGCTCAACTTATCTCTAGAGTAGGGCAACTCAAGTATTGGCACTACAAAATATATCAGTATATGAATACAATATTTCTAGGCACACTTGGCTGGACACCCCCACTACTTACTAAAGAAAGCCCCCAGGTTATGATAAGTCATTATCATAACCATGTTAACACATATAATGAAGATACATACACATACAACTGCTAAACACTTAAAAAGGTGAAATAGAGAAACCTAAGTCAGCCATGAAAGTGATTGCATGTAATTAGTATAATATATGTACATATAATATTGAAGTGAATTCCAGCTATTAGTGAAAGAATCTCAGCAACTAATGTCTAGATCCCAAGGAAACTATACAGACAGCCGGTCCTGGAGGTGACTATATGTCATCATTGGAAACAAATGAGCTGTGAGGAAAAAAAACAGCACATGAAGCATCAGACTTAGCTTCTATCCTTTCTGTCTATGATGCCTCCTTCAGCTCCGGATGATTCGACTGTCTTTGACTCTGGGAATTCTGCTCCACGGGATCAAATAGTCAGAGAGTACCTCACCATAGAGGACACAATACTGCACTGGTACTTAGCAAGTCTCTATCACCGAGTAGAATACACATTGTTTTTGAGCTACCCTAAGCTCTAGCACTGGTAGGCTGTTTGAGGTACCATCTCCCACATGTTGGAGATGTCAGGAACCTTCACAGGTGTTAGCTGGTGGGTACAGTTAGTTTAGGGTTGTTTGATTGGTTGATGGGTGTTGGTTGGACTGTGAAACTTCTGCCAGCTCCTCACAAAAG
The DNA here is from genome assembly GCA_905116865.2 of Candidula unifasciata. Lineage (NCBI taxonomy): Eukaryota > Metazoa > Mollusca > Gastropoda > Stylommatophora > Geomitridae > Candidula > Candidula unifasciata. The sequence continues at coordinate 466,467 of CAJHNH020003835.1, forward strand.
ATACATCCTGTCAAGAAAATAACTCAAAATTAGTCATCACCAAGAGGGTAACATCTTGACAGGAAAGACAGAACAAGCATCAGTCATCAACCCCCATCTGCTGACTCCCCCCTGCTCTCCTGTTTCATTCCTCAGATTGCCTCTCCAGACCAAGAGACATAAGTCTCCTATATTCATCTGTCTGTTTAGTGCAAGAGAAGGCAAGTCAGATATACAGTGGAGATAGATAGTGTTCTAACACATATATCACTCTCTCTCTCCCCCTCCCTCTGCACACAGACACCAATATTTACTGTCAGTACCTGCATTCCCTAGATTTCCCAACGCTCGCCCTAGCATTCATTGATCTGGGTTAAACACACACATACTTTGGTTAACAAAGTCCTGACCTAATTCTGTCCCCATTTGGTATGCACAACTTCTATAGGTAGTTTAAAACGTACACACTTGTAAGGGTATTAAGTTTTACCAGTATGGGTGGTTTATTGAGGGCATAAGCTATTTAGTCTGTACAGGGGAAGGTCTACGTTCGAATCCGCTTCTCTAGCGATCAAGAACGGTCGAACTAAGTGTGATCACACAGCCGATACTGATCTCTCTACAGCAGTGACTACTTTACAGACATCATTTTAGGTACTCGTAAACTATAATTAACTTACCCAAGCATATGTAAAAACTGAGACATTCCAGATCACCTTGAAAAATGAAATAATACAGGCATAGATTGACACGTCTGGACGCTAGGAAGCTGGCAAAGAGAATAGCGTCACTTAGACACTTCAGGTGTTGGTGCAAAAAGAAGTCCCTAGTATACATGAGCAAGGAGTAAATCGGTTTCCACGAAACCTCAAATAACTCCCTTCATATATATCGAAGATATATACATTTAAAAGTGGAGTTTAGTTAAAGTAACCAGAAAAGGTAGACATAATAATGTTGTCCAATAAAGGCCTATATATATAGACATAAGGGACTATATCTTTCCGGGCGAGTCCAAGTTTGAATTTTGTGCAGATTACAGGTAAGTCAGGTTATCAGCCTTACAGACCGATGCGTAATGGCTATCATTTCACGACAATCATCATCATAAACTACTACTGCCGTTAAGCGTCGTGGGGATAAATAATTTGCGATCCAGTGCACGTTGGCTGCCACTGGCTATTGTCACGCTGTGAAGGCGTAGAATGAAACAATTTTCTAATAAATCCAAAACCCACACTGGCAGAATGTTATGTACTATACAACACAACTGATCAATTATTTCTCTTCTTCAATGTTCATTGTATACTAGGCACACCATTACCGGCTGATGTGTGTCCTTACACTCATAGCAGGTTACGCCTGGGTGGTGAGTTGAGTCAAGAATTGACATCACAGCATTTGGGGCATTCCCATGTGTGCTCCATCCTCATCTTCAGCAGCCAGCACAGAGTTCTAATACTGATAGTACCGGTCACACTCTGGTTATATGTGCATCTTGCGTTTTCTCTGAATGTAGTGAGCTGGCCAGACCCTCTGGTTGCACCCAGGTGCCTCGTTGGTGTGGCTGCTAAAGTTCGCCTCATTGTAGTCTTTGGACGTTGAATGGGCTATCTGGGGGTCTGTCTTGTTTGTTTGCCATTTTCTTCTTTTGTCGTCTCACTGATACCAGATCGTAGCCCAGTGTTGTGGTTTTCTGTATTTGTCTTGTGCTTCTCAGGTGATAGATTTGCCCATCTTTTTTGCAGGTTTCAGCTATACCATTTATCCATCATCTCTTTCTTGGTCTTCCTGTCGCCTTCCTCTCAGATGTTCTGCTGTAAAAAGTCTCATCTGCAGTTTGGCCTGGTTGCATTCTCACTAGATGGCTGAACCATTGCATTCTTTGTCAGTATAATCCATTTTCTTATTCCAGCTTTCTCTCTAATGCTGGTATTTATAACCCTGTCTCCTTCCTTACGGAGGACGGAGGAGACAGCGCTTTCAACATTTAGTTACTTTCTATTCTAAACCCTATTCATTGACCGTGTTTGGCACTGAAAACATAAAGTAGGGATAAAGATGCTATTAATAATTTGATGTTTGGCTGGATTTCTGCCATCCAGATTTATTTTTTTTAAATTTCAAGATGGTTTGGTCAGTCTCTAGTTAGCAGCCCACAGGAACAAACTGATAATCAATGGTCTGATGTTTTTTGGATCTGAGGTTTGAAGGTTTAAACAGATCAACATCGTGGCACAAGGGGAGTAACCCAAAAGTGCTCCGTTCTACTTCTAACTCAAGTCTGCAGTAGCTCAGCGCAGTGCACAGGCTCCGTAGCACTGGCGAGGACCCTGAAATATTTTAGAAGTCCACCTGAAGAAAATCCTAGCCCTCACCAGGGCCTAAACCTGGGACCTCAAGCACTTGAGGCGGACCACCCCCCCCCCCCCCCCCCCCCCCCCCCCCCCCCGGGGGTTTATTTGATCTATGGTTGGTTATCATACATTTCTGAAAGCTACTTCTGTCAGTACAACATAGTTGTGGTTTCAGGTCTGTGATAGACATGAAGCATTATGACACCTTTTTTGGGGGTGCTGTTGGTCATGAGTCAAAGCACACTCGTTTCTGCAGCAAGGCGCCATAATCACTTAACAGGCACTTGGTTCAAGTCCTGATATAGTAACTACAGCTTTTGATTTTTATGTTGTCTAGTGTGACCTCTAATCTGCACTTCTTTCTATGAGTTAGTCTCTCCTCATGAACCTATGGCGGCACATAGGGCAGAGGTCATAGCTCTCCTTGTCTGGCAGTTCGTTGCCACCTGTTTTAGGTCTTGGATGTTCATTGGGCTCATGGTTGAGCCTTCCCTGATAAAGGTTTTAAGCAGAGCCTCTCTTGGTTTCTTTTCTCTTCCGGTGTCCATATGAGGGCTTGGAAGGGGGGGGGTGGGGGAGTCTGGTCTTATCCAGTCTGAGTGCATGGCCGATGTAGTTCTACGGTGCTTTCTTATAAAATTGGATACATTATCTTGCTTGGTCTTGTCTTATTTGCATACTGGATCTGAAATCTATCCAGTGGATATTTAGTATACTTCTAAGACATTTGTTCTCAACATTCTTTCTCTGGGTGCCAACTGGTAAATGTTAATTTGTTTAACGCAGTGTTTGAATGATGAAATATTTCACTGAGCAGTTCTTGTCTGTATGATGAATTATTATGTGACAGTAAACAGTTTTAAATGTGTTAAACAAGCAGTAGGAAATAAATGATTACAGCAAACATTTAAGTTTTATCATTTACTTTTGCGCTCAAAAAATTTGTGTTGTTGTTGCTGCAAAAGTTTATTAGGTTAAACAGTGTCTTCTGAGATACCACTTGGACCAGCAGCCTTTCCCCATGATGGGAAGTAGGGACATCTTACCCCTTAGCCACCTACAACTAATGGAGCTATCTATGAGAAAACTAAGTAGTCGAGTCTGGATAAGTAAAAATTGCAGGGACCTAAGAAAATGCTTCCACTTATCAGGACTTCTACTTATCCAGACAGCACACACAATAGAGAAAATTGCCGGGACTAAGCTGGTCATGTCAACTTAACAGAAATTTGACTTAAGTGGACTTGACTGTAATCCCTTATATATGAGTCAATAATCAACACCCCAGACAACAAATGCCTGCAGAGGTTGGATTTGTCTGCCAAAAGGCACAAATATTGTATCCATGCTGTAAACAGGCACAATCCATTTACACCTTCGGATGAGCGCAGAAGAAGAATCAACACCACTGTACTCAGAACATTTCCACATGCCAACTATTGCCATGCAACCCGGTGCAAAAATCTGCCTCTTTTTCCATGTTTGCATTTTCAGATCCCATGCCTAATCTGCTGCACTATGACTTGATCCTAAACAGCCTTCTCTGTGTGAATATGTAAAGTAGCTTGCCACCCAGAAGATGGCAGCTGCCAGTTAATCAGCTTGCACATCATCCCACATGACCTGCCCAGACAGTCCATGAGAAAGACTGCCCAAAAAATGGCAGCTGCCAGTCAATCAGTTCATTCACTATCAAATACGGGAAGTCGCTGTGGCGGAGTGACTAGACGCTCACTGCGAATTAGAAGGTTGTAGGTTCGCTCCCTGGTGGAGAAAAACTTTAAAAAAAAATTATCTTGGCTCCCAGCCTTGAGAGGGTAGTCCTGGGAAGTAAAGGCGGCCAGCGTGATGCTGACTACATCACCCATCTTGTGCCGATTGGTCTATAAAATAAAGGTCTAGCCCTATATGCCTAAAGGCGAGCAAAAGGGTCCTTTACTTTACTTACTATCAGACAATCCATGAGACAAGACTGCCCAGACAATCCATGAGACAAGACTGCCCAGAAATGGCTCTGCCAGTCAGTCTGTTCACTATCCCACATGACCTGCCCAGACAATCCACGAGAAAGAAATATGAGGCTCTACAAATCAATCAGATTGTTCAGGAATCAACATCACTGCACTTGGGACATTACCCACATGCTCCCTCTCCCTTCTCCAGTGGCCAACAGTTTCTTGATGAAAATTCTTCCCATTTGTGCATTTCAGACTCTCTGCTTACTCCCCCTGCCTGTCTGCCCACTTGATCCATGAAGACTCTTCTCTCAGTGAACCTATAAAGTAGCCGACCACCCATACGGCAGTAGCCTGCTCATCCTTACAGTAATGTCTATCCTAATTTTTAAAAGTAAAACTTTTGACGCCTGTGGCATATTATGCTACCCATATTCATTAAAAAGCGGCGTCCGTGGCTTAGGTGTTGCAAGTCCGACTCATAATTCCAACGTACCGGGATCGAAACCCACTGCTGGCTCCGTGGATTTTTATCATGGTATAGAGTGTCGCAGGTCAACCCAGCCTAAAATGGGAACCAGGATGTATCTCCTGGGGAAGTAAAGGCGGCCGGCATAATGCTGACCACATTACCCACCTAGTGCCAATTGGTCTGTAAACATATGGATGCTCTTCCCATATGCAGGATGCACCTTAGACGTGAAAAGGGATCTTTACTTTTTTTTTTAAAAACTACATTTACTGAAAATTCAGCTGGCGTTACTTCCCATGGACATTACCTGGTACCAACTGTAGGCATAGGGGGCCAAAGGTAGTGTTGGAAAAAATTTGCCGTCTGTGAGGATTGGTACCCAAGACTTTTTAGGTGAGCGCCTGACGACTATCCCACTGCGTCTTCCATCGATCATAACACAATTTTTCCCCGTGTGGTTTCTGAGACTCCTGGGGGGGTGGGGGGGGGGAATAGACCCACTGTTTCCCTGACAAGCATGTCATAAAAGACAACCAATTAAGGGTGATTCCTTTTTAAGTCAGAGTGCATCTGCATGATAGTCGAGGCACTAACAGTCTGCATACAAATAAGCCAGATCTGTAAAACAGATGTGCACACAGAACTAAGCCCTTGAATGAGACCAGAGTCCAGAAGTGGACAAACACCAAAACCTTCTATCAGTGAAGGCTAAGAATAAAACACAATTTTCATACAAAAATGAATTTTTTTAAAAACAAATTTATATATTGTTAATACAATACATTTAAACATAAATACACTTCAACAGAGAAAAAAATGACATAATTTAGATAGAATCTTTTTTTTTTATACATTAGACCCTGAAACAAACAGGGACCTGGCCACTCCAGACTCCGAAAACATTCGGACAAGGAACTGCAGGTCTTGTTTCTATGTATAAATGTCATTTATTATATATTATAAAGTATATATTACAGCATATAAGCACACATAGATATGGTGGCGCAGTGGCTGGCTCACCTGCTTACGGAGACTGGTCTAGGTTCCATTCCCAGAAGTGACAAAACTTTGAGTTGATCCTGCTTTGTGAAAATGTCTTCTTCCTCTTTGACGACCTTGCTTGCTGTCCATGTTGACATCCCAGCACGTTAGTCAGGGTTACTCTTGTCCAGGGGTTGGGGCTGATCCAGATTGATAAAAGTGCCTTCTTCCTCCTTTACGACCTTGCTTGCTCTCCGGATTGACCACACACCTCACTAGGGTGAATATTTTTAGGTGTACAAAATATAGCCTTCACCGTTAACGCATCTTTTGCTTTTAGAGGATAGAAAAGTATTCAGCATTGGAGAGAGATGGTCACTAGGGAACTTGCTTAGCACAGTGATAACGTTGGCTGCCAAGTATGTAGCAGGGAAGGGTTAATGTCATCAGTCCATATTCTAAAGTGACCTCGTGTGGGAACTTGCTTAGCACAGTGGTAACATAGGCAGCCGAGTACATAGCAGCGAAAGGGTTAATGTCATCAACCCATCTTCTCCAACAGCGACTTTTTGTTTTCACATCAGACCTTTTTATGTGTAGCATGCTGTGTTGGTAATTGTTCTGGCTGCCTTCTCACTAGATGACTAAACATCAAACCATCTGTTCCTAAAAGAATTTGCTGCATGGTGTTCCCACAGCCTGTCTGATAATATTTCTAACTATTTCTAGGATGGTTAAGTTGGCGACTTATCTCAGGTATCTAATTTCTCAGACGTTAATTTCACCTTTTATAATGTCCAAATCTGGCTCAGTGCTAGTACATTCATGAAAGATGTAAATTAAGACACACTGAAGCTTGAGATAAACACTAACAGGTACTTCTCATGATCCTGCCAGCACAACAAGAGTTCCTTTCCTTTCCATTCATGTCGCGGCGGGTCCCACAGCATGTCCTAAGTTGCGGGGATGTCCTGTATTTCTTATTTTCAACGCTGTTAACCGTTGTCTATTTTCTCATCATGTCATTGCTCAATCGTTGGATAGTTTCCATTTTGTGCTACTTGCCAGACAGTTAGGGAGTATGAATACTGCAATGTTTTTTGTATACCTACATTCCTTGTCCGTGGCGTCTTTTTCTGGGAGGGGGACCGCCAAGAAATACAAAAACATCCCAGTTTCAATACTCGTGAACAGTGGCGCCTCAAAGAAACGCACGACAACATAACCTTTCATAAACATTATATACGGCAAGCAAACGCCGAATGAAGCCATCTCATAGCACACTCACAATATAGGACAGACCATGCGCGACCCGCCGTGGCACAAATGGCAAAGGAATGAACTCTCGCTGTGCCGGCGGCTTCATAAGTCTCCACCAACAATATCATAAGTCTCCACCAACAATATATCAGCCAAAGTAACATTACATTCGCTTGTGGAGCTAGTGAAAAGAGCACCCATGTACTTAACATTGAAGCGCACCCCACATGGCTACCCCAGAATTTGCCAGAAAGAGAATGGAGTACTGCAGAAGCAATCCTACAAGATAAATTGTGGAAGGCCAGTGACAACCTCAGTCGCACTGTCTTGTTCATGCTCTATGTCAGAAAAGACACACAGGAAACAATCGCTAAAGAACACGCAGACAAACTGCACAAGTGAGCCCAATGGTACACCAAACTGGCCGCACAGGAATCATTTCCTACGCATGGCTCTGTCCAGCTTGTCCTCTTCGTCGTCACTGTGGTAACCGTTGCCACGCTCTCGGTAGCCCCGTGTTGCCTGCAGGAGTTCTGCGTCAGGGCCTTTCCCACGATGTTCGTACAGCAACACGTTGAGGGTCTCTTCAAAAATTCTCGCTTCTGGGAATTCAACCTGTAGACAGAAAGAATACACACAATATCATTATCAAGTGCCTTGCCAGCAGGCATACATGCATCTCCACAGATCTCGTTCTTTGGTGTTTTGGATCAATTCCGCTAATGATATTCCTCCATGCCACCGTCTTAAGCCATCTATCATTTCTCATGGTCTGCCTCTTTTACCAGTGAACTTTTCAGTCACCATATTTTCCAGTGCTCCTCTTCACATCACATGACCAAAGAACCTTTGTCTCCTTCTTATTGTTGTATGTAATGTTCTACTGTCATTAGCCATTCCAACATAAACTACAGAATTCGAAAACAAGGTTTTACTCGTGAATCTCCTTCAGGTTCACAGAGAGCCGTCTTAACAGCATTATGGGCCCTTGGGCAAACCAGTGTGCTGTGGCCCCTAGGACAAACACTCAGAGAAATAACATTTTTATTATGGCAAGTCACTTGCTACACAAAGATCAGTATGGGGCCCCCTATCCTTGTGGGAGCCCTGAGCAAGCACGCAGCAGGCCCATGACTTAAGACGGCACTGTGTTTCCTAGCTGTAAACAGTTCTGGTGGTTCCACCACTTCTGGATGCTGGTCTTGTTCTAGAGCTAGTGCTTTGCGTGTACGTCCACTTTAAGATCCGGATTACCTGTATGCCATATTTTGTTGGCTCCTCACATAGTGGAAGAAGAGCCAGAGGTCGACCATGATGGCCAATCCAAGGCCATGAATCCAGCATCTACCTAGCACATACCAGGGCTCTCATCTGATGCCTCTTCAAAACTTGACGCTGACAATACAGGACTAGAGAAGAAAAAGAAGCATGTAACAGGCTTCTGAAACATTACATCTTAAACCAGCCTTTTCCTTGGCATGCTTCTTGTCTGTCCCATCAATAATGGACGTCCAACAGACGTGTCTTGTTCCTGGTTTACCTCACTGTCTACATCCTTCTTCTCTTTTAGTGTAAGCCTTGTATGGTATATCATCCTCTCTTGAGTTGTCTTTGTATTAATAAGCACCAAAGACAAGATATGTAACTCTTTGAGTCCCAAGCATGATATTTGAATCATCTTATCCGCTTAATCCTGTTTAGCTTAATATGCCAGTCTTACTTTTGTATTTGGTAAGAACACACTTAAGAAATCTGGCTTATCCAATAGTCACTACTACTCTGACAGTAATTCTCTGATGAATTTTTTTATCAGGGAATGCTGAATCAACATCATAGCACTCGGAACACCCCCATAAGCACTCCGTCTCCATCTTCATTCAGCAGGAAGCGAAGAGTTTTAACTCCAATGGCACCAGTAACTGTCTGATTGTATACCTGCCTCCCCCTTAAGCATGGAATTTCTTAACTGGCATCACATAGAAAAACTTCTGATACTGACAGATTTAAAACCACCATTTACCTTGGTATGCTTCTTGTCCGTGCCATACACAATGGACGTACAACAGACTTCTCCAATCTTCTGTCCGTGTCCATAGAAGGACCAGCAGCAAATCTCATTGCTGCCAATGACATCTTTGATAAAGAGCACCCGCCCGTTGAATCGCAAACACAGCTTGTCAAAGAGTTCCATGTTCTTCAAGAGGTTGTCATCTGACATGCTAGCAGAGTGAACAAAATACTAGACAGATGTGGCCGACACAATACAAATTATACGTGGCAGACACAATATGAACTATACGTAGCATGACACAATACAATAAGAATTATACATGGCAGGCACAATACAAATTATTTGTGGCAGGCACAATACAAATTATACGTAGCAGACAATAGAATAAGAATTTTACGTGGCAGACACAATACAAATTGTACGTGGCAGACACAATAGAATAAGAATTATACGTGGCAGACACAAAACAAATTATTTGTGGCAGACACAATACAAACTGTACTCGGCAGACACAACACGAATAAGTGGCAGACAACAAAAACATGACGTTGGCTTTCAAACTGACCCATCCTTGGGTGGGTACCAGTTATATTCCTGGGAAGTAAAGGCGGCCGGCACGGTGCTGACCAGATCACCCACCTAGTGCTGACTGGTCTATAAAAATACAGGTCTAGCGTGAAGGCGTGGAAAAGGGTCCGCAACTACTTACACAACAAACTGTGACAGGCCTAGCAAGCTGGTAGTGGATTCAATCTTGCACAAAGAAACAATAAATCAGATATATACTTGCAGAACATGTATCACTGACACTAAAATAGCACACTATTCAATACAGTATTTGTAGCAACATTGTGTTACCAGTGCAAAAGTGGACATTAACAACAACAGTACCATCAAAACAAGAGAAAATGAAACGTCAGTGAGGAATCCTAAACGTAACTAGAGGAGACAGGATCAGAAATGACGATATCAGGAAAGAAGATGGAACTGAACTAGTATTAACCCTCTTAGCACGGACGGGCCGATTATCGGCCGGCGGATGTCTGGCCAAAAACACGGAACGGCCGATGATCGGCCCGATCGTGTTTCGCCTCGAACCGCTAAGAAATCTCCTACTTTGAAACACTGAAAGTGATTCATTTATATTTACTGCGGTATCAGCTTTACACATGGCGACTTTCGAGTGTTTGGTATCGAAGTGAAAATTTTTGTTGAATTTTTTAGATAGTGACCTGAACCGCTAAAAGTATGTCTGACTCGTATGTTTCTGCCCCTAAACTTGATGTTGATAAAACATTTGAATCAAGTGATGACACTAATTCTGTTGATACTGATGCAGGATTTAGTGTTAGTAGTAATAGTGGGAATCAGATTGGGACGCTGTTGTGTTCAGACCACAGCCCAACCATGGCTCAGGGTATATCCACCCGAAGGTGTTGACACTCCGGCTCATCCATTTCTAGTGCTGACTGATGGTGAAAAACACATGTCACCTAAAGATATTATTGCTGTTTCACATATATATACCTGTTTTTGACTATTGAATTGCTTACATTTGTAAAAAGGCCAAGGATCAATAAAAAGATTTCAAATAAAAAAAAATTTTGTTTTTAGTTTTATGTTTCAAGCATTGAAGTTGAAAATTCAAATTCATATTTTCTATTTTTAGATATGCAAATGAGATAATTAGCATTTACATCAATTAATTTTAACGATATTGTGAAAATCACGAACTTCAATCTATATTCTTCAAATAGATATATTATTTCATAGGGGTCAGAATAACAGAAATCTGTCAAAAAAATTAAATAAAGTAATAACCAAATTCACTGAAAAAATGCTCCGTGTTTTTGGCTAGACCTCTGAAAAACTTCCCGTGCTAAAAGGGTTAAACTACATGCTGGTTTGGCCGTATTCCTTTGCCCAGGAAACATTTTCCCAAGCCTTTATTCAGAATGTTCTTCTTTTTCATGTTCACCAACTGTCAACTCAAGGGGAAAATCTTGGTTGTTTGACCACTTCTGAATTTTGGCCTTCTTCCATGACATGAATTGAGCTGATTCAAGAACCGACAGCACTCGGGGCTTTCCTATAAGTGCTCAGTCCCCATGCCATCTTCAGCAGCCAGTGGAGAGTTCCAATTCCAATGGTGACAGTAGCAGTCTCATTATACACCCTTCTTGCCTTTCCTCTGAGCGTCAAGTATCTGCCAGATCCTCTCCTCACTCCCCGCTGCATCATCCTCACCATAATGTGAGGATCAATGTTCTGTTCCAAACTGTACATGTGCCTTGACTACATCTGCGTTATCATGCCACAATATTCCATCAGGTTGTGCAAAGGCTAACAATTTGTCCGCCTGTTCATTTGCCACCACATCGGCATATGCCTGAGAAAAGATCCAGACACTTCTCTTTGCCTGTGACCTACAAAGCGAAGCATGCCACTCCGCACGAAGCACGCGTGACCTCACCTTCCTCAGCATGCTTTCTGGGTCAGTTACAATCATGACTGTGTGTGTATCGTGTTCTCTAGCCAGGGGAAAGCTGCAGTGACCGCCTCCACCTCCATTCTTAAGCTGAATGTTGTGGATCATATGCTAGGCTGTCCAGCACCAGGAGATTACAGATTTAAGGATAACTAATTCGGTGGGCTTAAACCGACACATTTCCGCGGTTATTTACTGAAAACATCCTACTTTATATAGAAAATGGCCAAGTCTGTATTTGCTATTGAGCCTAGATTATCTCAAAAACAAACAAAGATTGCTTAATGAAACTTGGTCCATAGTTTTAACATTTAATGTATAGCTGGTTGACTCTCCCCCACGACCTGCTGATGCACAACTCACCTTGTATATGAATATTTGTTGTTGTGCCGATTGCAGATGAGTTTCACGATAGGCTGCGGAGGAAATCAAACAAGAAAATGATAGATGGCTACAGGACATATTTTAAATACACTACAGCCCGACTAACAAAGCTATGAATTATGTTAACAAGTTAGTTGCCTATCCTTTGCAGGATATTGCAGAACAAACCTTAGCATCTTTTGGCTGTTGTGGTGTTTCTAGGCAAATCTACGTCCAGTAGTTTGCCATTGTTTTCTGGGCGTTCAGCTTCTTGTTACCACTTTAGAAACCAATGCAAGGCACAAAGCCCGCAGCTGGGATCGAACCCAGCTTTATGAAGGTATGCTAAAACATATTTCAAAGAAAAACAAAATCAGGTAATTGGCTGCGTTTGCACCTGTGCAACCCTTTAGGAGGTCAGAATATGAATAAATTAACTATCAAAGGCTTTAAGAGAGGCTTTTCTTTGCGGTTAAGGGCTTTTATAAAGCCAAGATGACCTCAGATTTTCTCATAGGCTTTAATGGTAAAGGTGTTGCCATAAGTCACCCAATACGTGTGTTTTAAAGGCCTCAGGAGATGTACTCAATTAAATGCTTTGCCCAGTTCATGCTTATTAATTACTCCTTTTAAATATCTTTATATATATTTCAAAATGCCATACTGGTCTCAAATTTAATGAAAGTGACAATCCCAAACTGCACCTCCAAGTGGTGGAGGGTGGGAAACACACCATGGTTTGGCTAACGCAGATATGGGAGCCGAGTCTCCACTGGAATAAGTGGATCACTCAGCAGAGAAGGGCACCCACTTGTCCTGACAGTCGGAAGTTACTGTCAAAGGTGCAGGTTGAAATACCCCATGTGGATGTGGAAGGCAACGGGAAACCACCACATTATTTTTCCAAGAAAACTCATGAGAAAACAAAGAAAGAGGGTGCTAAAATGTTACACAGAACCTGTCCTGCTGTTTGGCAACGAATCTTGGAATGTCAGTGAACAGATCAGGAAGAATTTAGAAGTATCGGAGATGTGATTTCTGAGACGAATGTTACGAATACCTTGGACGGTCAGAGTAACTAACAACAATTGCTTGAAAGAAGCTAATGAAAATAGATCTCTATATGCAACAACAAGAAAGAGACAAATACTGTTATATGGCCACATAATGAGAAGAGAGACATTGGAGAACATCGTGACAACTGGAAAGATCAGTGGTAGGAGGGGTAGATGCAGACCAAGAGAGATGATGCTGGATGGGCTGAAATGATGGCATGGAGGGATATCATCAAGAGAGCTGTTCCATGCAACCAGGGATCGTGATCTGTGGAGACGCATGAGTGCCTTTGCCAGATGGCATATTTAAAAAAATAAATTACAAATGTTTATAAACGAGTTTTAAATAAATTTTTTTATGACTTGTGTAAAAACTGATGGTTTTTATAGATTTTTTTTTTTTTTTTAGGAATCCTAACGGGGTCATGACTTATTTTTCTTTGGGTTCTCGAGGTGAAAGGGTTAAGACACTGTCCATGGTAGAGACAGCATCTATGTGTATGCATAGTGCATCAGTAGATGAGAGTGTACTACCTTTGCAGTTGTGGACACAAGGATCTGCTCTTCCCGGGATGATGTGATCAGGGGAACTTGACAGATGGGCTCTGGGTCATGTGTGTTCAACGCTACTTCCACTTGACGAACTACACAGCAGAAGCAAACAAAATTAATACATCAACATATGGAATTCTCAATTCAACATCATTATTGTTCTATAACACCACATGTTGTTGGATCATCGGTTACAACAGATCTTCTTCTTCTTCATGTTCACCGGCCGTAAACCCAACCAGCTGTAAACTCCAACCAGCTGTAAACCCAACCAGCTGTAAACAACTGGCTGTAAACTCCAACCAGCTGTAAACTCCAACCGACTGTAAACAACTGGCTGTAAACTCCAACCAGCTGTAAACTCCAACCGACTGTAAACTCCAACCGACTGTAAACAACTGGCTGTAAACTCCAACTGGCTGTAAACTCCAACCGGCTGTAAACTCCAATGACAAGTTCTGCCTGTGCATTTTACTTCTGGATTTTAGTCTTCTTCCACAACTTGAGTTTTGCGTGCCCATCTGTTTTACAGAGATAAAAGACACCTTGGGTAGGAATGTGCACACGGCGAGAGATGGAGTCGCTTTCATGTGGGCTGTGATGACAGTGACATTCTGCAAATAGTCAAGTTACATCTTCTTCTTCTTCGTGTTCACCAGCTGAAAGTTCTGGTTGTATGTCCACTTCTGGACTTTAGACTTGTTCCAAAACCTGAGTTTTGCATGCGCACCAGTTTTACATATCTGGCTCAGTTGTAAGCAATACTGTTAGTTCCCAGCATTTAAAGCAGATGCACTCCAGCATTCATTTTTGTCCCCTAAAACAGGGTCTGGGAACCTGCAAGGCAACTACAGGATTATTAAACTGTTGTTTCTTGCCTCTCAGTCAGGTGCACTTTGACGGGGGAAACCCCTAATTAGTTGCCTTAATGGCATGCTTGTTAGACAGGCATTGGTCTATTCCCCCCCCCCCCCCCCCCGACCCCTGATCATGCATATGAATGCTGACCATCTGACCAGCTTATTCCTCCTCTGCCGGCAGATGCACTGGATCTGAATTGATGTCTGCAGTCTGTGCAGTAAATTGAATTTTGTATCCAGGTTTTTTTTTGGCCTGCCTTTTCCCCTCTCCTGAGCATTGTAGCATATTTGAGAGAGAACAGTAGACTTACGTCTGCAACACTTTTTCCCCGCCTTTTCATGTTGTTATAAGAGGTTCATAGTTGCCAATGTGTTGGGTGATAACAAAATAAATCTCGTTATTTGTGATATGGTCACTGCATGACATAATGCCACAGGACAGCGATGCAAATGAAATGGAATGAATTCAAAAAAGGTGGAAAAAATAAGAAAAATCTCTGGATGACCACTAGCATCAACAGTTACAAGACAAAGCTACATTGGACACACCATGAGAGGGACAAAGCTATGGATCTATATTGGACACATTATGGGAGGGACAAAGCTATAGAGCTACACTGGACACATCACGAGAGAGACAAAGCTACAGAGCTACACTGGACATACGAGAGAGACAAAGCTACAGAGCTACACTGGACATATCATGAGAGAGACAAAGCTAGAGCTACAATGGACATATCATGAGAGGTAGCCAGCAGAGAATGACCATACAACTAAACTCATAATCATCATCTAACATGTTGACAAGCATAGGGTGTCATGTCTTGCCGACTCACATGCTCACCAGAATCACTGATCAGGTTTACAGTTGGAGAATGTGAAGAAGAAGGTGTTGGTCAAAACTAAAGTTCAGAAACGGATGAACAACCAGGACTTTCCGCCAGAGTTTACAGCTGGTGAATTAAGAACTGTATACGTTCTGGGGCCTTAAAGTAAGGAAAACAAGAAAAGACCTACTGCTTACCCAAAAACATGTCGCAAGAGTCGACTAAATGGGAGCTTCCTTCAAAGTGGGAGTGCATCTGCCTGAGAGGTAAGGAACCAGCAGTCTGCATATAAATGAGTCAGATCTGGCACAGGACTACAGTCTAGGAGTAGACGAACGAACAACCAGGACTTTCTGCCAGAGTTTACAGCCGGTGAACGCAAAAAAAAGAAGAAGACAAAACCAACTGCCAGTAAAGGAAGCTGGGGGAAAAAAGGTGGGGAGGGGGGGGGGGGGAACGGCACCTTTTCAAACCCAGTTCCTGGACACAGTAGTACTTGGCCTACTGACCAACCAGGACTTTCTGCCAGAGTTTACAGCCGACGAAAGCAAAGAAGAAGAAGAAGACAGAGGATATCCCAGAAATTAAATGCCAGTAAAGGCGGCTTTGGGGGGAGAGGGGAAGGGAAAAGGGGGGGGGGGGGGGGACCTCTCCATACCCAGTTCCTGGACACAGTAGTACTTGGCCTCCTGAAGTAGCTCATCAAGCTCGCGTCGGGAATCTGGCAGTGTGATAGAGCCATCCCGCAGGAAAGACAGGACAGTGTCAAAGTGCTTGCCACATCTGTCAATCAGCACCCATCCTGTAAAATAAAAAATTATAATCATGATGATGTAGTCTCTGTGTGTGTAATCTGGGGCCTTGTTTGTGGAGGAGGCATGTCGTAAAAGGTGACTTATTAGGAGTGTTTCCTTTGAAGTTGGTGTGCATATGCTTAAGAGGTGAGGAACCAACAGTCTGCTCACATATAAGTCAGTTCTGTCACATGAATGGGTATGCAAAACGCAAGTTTTGCAGCAAGACTATAGTAAATGAGTGGACGAACAACAAAAATTTTCTACTGGACTTCACATCCAGTGATCGCGAAAAAAAAGATCACTATGCAGCAGGTCATTTGCAGAACGTCGCTCTTATTTTACTCTGCCTGAAAGAAACTCTTGTCTCTCAAGAGCTCTCTTGCCTCGTGCACTTTCCTCCAAAAGGTGTTACCTGATATCATGTGCCCATCTTTGTGCTGGCTGGCCCCTGCCCTTTTTTCCACAGCATCTTGTTCTAAAGAATCTACCTCAATACTTCTGTGATTAAGTACAACACAACAGAATAAACTATTATATCTCTTCAGAATACTTCAGATCCTAGAACTCTTAACTAAAAAAGGTAATGACCCCGTTTAGATTCCTGATCTGAAAAATCCATTAAAATAACATACTTTTACACAGGTCACCAATAAATTCGATAAAAACGTATTTACATTTTAAAATTATTTTTTTTAATTCTTTAAAGATATATGAAATAAGTAATTAATAGGCGAACGAAAGAAGAAGAAGAAGTAATTAATAAGCACAAATGGGGTGAAGCGTTCAATAGAATACATCCCCCAGGGCCTAAAAAACATGCACACATTGGGCAACTCATGTCATGACCCTGTGACCTTTACCACTGAAGCTTCTGACAAAATCTGACGTGTTGACTTTAAAATGTAAAAACTCCTCTAAATGCCACAACTGGTTAGTGTATTCATATCCTGACCTAAATGTTTTAGCAAGTGCGAACTCAGCAAACCGCATCAACTACAGTTAGGTTAGTTGCGTATCCTTTACAGGACGTTGCAGAACCAACTCCAACAGCCACTGGCTGTTGTGCGGTTTTTCTAGGCAAATTTATGTCCAGTAGTTTGCCATTGCTTTCTGGACGGTCGGCTTTCTTGATACCACTGTCGAAACCAATGCAAGTTGGGATCAAACCTGGCATCCCGAAGCGTTCACATCGACTTAGCCACAGAGCCGACGCATCAACTATTCCAGGGCTATTCAACTGGTGGCCAGCGGATGCATAGCAAATGGCCCGCGGATGATATTAAATCACTGCCAGTTGTACTGTATTAATGATCGTTCTATTGTGTGGCTCGGGTGTCTGGCCAGTGATGATAATATTTATCAACATTTTGGCACTTGAGTAAACTTAGTTGAACAGCAAAGAACTATACCCTAAACAGGTCACGACAGGCAAGTTGGGAACAAATATTTACACGGAACCAGACCCAATTGAAAGTGTCAGTTCTTTTTTTGGGTCTCACTGCTCTTCTTTTTTTTAGTTTAACAGCTGTGAATTCCGGCAGAAGGTCCCGGTAGTTCATCCATTTTGACTTTTGGCTTTTATCTGGACTTGAGTTTTGCATGTACATCTGTTTTACTGGCTTATTTGTTTGCCTTTCCCTGCCTCACCGGCAGATGAACTCGGACTTTGAGGGATCTGACTTCACCGACTTCGAAGGAAACCAATAATTTGTTGACTTTTATGACATGCTTGGGAGCTAGTGGGTCTATTCCCCCGCCCCCCCCCCCCACCCCAATAGTGGGGCCCCAGAACCTAAACAGGGAGATTTTGCCGATCAAGACAATCTCTGACCTATAAAAAACACATACCTTCCTTGTCGTGAAGTACATCCATCCGGCCACTAAACATGGCTCGCAGCATGGTGTCCTGCTTACACAGTGTGTCGATTGTAGTCAGATGAAGTGTACCCCCAACATTCAATTTCACGTACTTGGAGTCTCCTTTGGAGGATACTGTGCAAGTAGTAGTAAGAGAACGATTTGCAGATTCACCAGACATTCTAAGACCAACACTCAGACTATAGGTCTCCGCCCAAACGGGAGTATGGACTCTACAGTTGTCTTCTAAGTTTGAGGCTAATGCTGCTTCCTGATTCTCGAATTCACACGCTTAAAAAAATAACACAAAAAACAGTAAGAAAAATTTATAAGAAGTTGAAAGTAATAATAAAATCATAATATAGCAAGAAAGAACAAGAAAGAAGAGCTGGCTTCTCTCAGACAAGAGCTGAGGTAGAGCCGAGGTTTGAGGAGTGGTGACAAGGCTGTAGGCAGCCAGGAATCCATCTTTTGTCAGATTCCACTATAATTTGTCCATAGTGGTATCCGCCATTAAAGTTATTTACAGGCTTCAATGCAGTATCGTATCTTTGGATGTTTTTTGTAATCTATATCCAGCTGTGGTGGTGGTTTCACATGTAAAAACCCAATATATAAAACTTCGTTTACCGCTGTGGGTGTCGAGGGAGATATAAGGTTCTGTCTCTAGTTCTTCTGGCCGCCTCGACCATAGGCACATAGTGCTGTTGTAGAGTTTCTCTGATGTTATCCTTCCATATTGTTCTTGGTCTACCTCGTGCTCTACATCCTTCTTCTCTTTCCATGTATGCTTTGTATAGTATGGTGTCACAAGGCATCTCTCTAAGTGGGCAAACCATTTCAAAACTTCATTAGCATCCCTAAATGACAGAATAAAATCAGTTAAGCAGTCTTCACTGAGAGAGATACAAATAGTAAAATGATTAGACAGAGAAATGAATGAATGTAAATTTGACAAGACATGATGATCATAAATATGAATATCTCCGCTTAGAATTGACACACAGACTATAGCGAGGTACCATTGGACTCATGTTTTTCAGCCTCTATCCAGCTGTCTTGGATTAGAAGTAAAAAACCCATATATAAATTTTGACATAAATCCCTATGACAGTAGTTTCGGCTCTACTGGCAAATCCGGACGAAGAATAAACAGCCTTGGACGAATTAGTGAGAGTTCACAACGAAACAAAGAAGACAGTCACGTCGACATCAGGGCTGCCAATGCTTGGTTGTTTCCCCCAGATCTGGTTTTTTTTTCGACACTGCAGGACAATTCTGGGTGTTTTTTTTTTGGGTGTGTTTTGTTTGTTGGTGTTTGTCGATTTGTATGCTTTAATGATCGATACATTTGCGTGGTTAGGGGGGTAGGGATTAGGGTTAGCGGTAGGGTTAGGATTAGCGTTAGATTTGACAATTTTGACGCCGGAGTTCCCTATAATCGCGCACAGTCCCATACACACAAACAAACAATCGAGGGCCTCTGGATGCTGGTCACACGCACAATTCGCCAACGATTGGGGGCACCAGCCGCACGCTATTGGCATCATATTTGGCAGCGTTTCAGTGGCGCCACTCCCACAAACATCATATTGTCGGCCAGTATTTCGAAATCCTACGTCAAAATTTTCACATCTAACCCTAACCCTACCCCTACCCCTAACTCTTATCCAACAACCGCATGATGATGACTACACAACCATTCACAATGCCTCACGCAACCGTACGCAGCCCTACACGCAACCGCAGGATGATAGGTAAGTTTGTCGTTTGTTTCGTTTGTTTTCCGATTACTGTTCGGAGTGCGGCGACGGGAGATAACTCTGACTAAGTCGTCCAAGTCTTTGTTTATTCTTCGTCCGGATTTGCCAGTAGAGCCGTAGTTTCCATGCATTAAAAAAGTGGACTGGAGACAACTTACTTGATTAGTGATTACAACTGGCAAAATTGGTGAAAAGAGGCAAATGGATGAATAAAAACATGGATGGTTTAGCGATATGGGTGGGGTGAGTTAAGAACAGTGATCTGGTCGGTGATTGTAGTGATTACGAGAGAGGGCGAAACATCTTACAGTCAGGGCTACACTTGTCTTATCGGCACGGCTCATTATGATGATCGGTTGTACAGGGACTGGAAAGCAGGTGATATTTACTTGATTCAATTTGGTTAATCTGAGAAAATGTATTGAAATACTTAGTTAAATATAAGATTCTACTATTATTTGCTTACCCTCCAACATCAAATAACGGGTGGTCCGTCTCACTCAACGTCAGTAGTCGAACAAAACTAAGCTAAACCGCCGATTCACTCAGCGGCCGTTCCCTGGTCTCCCAATTTTTTGCGTAGTCTTAAAAAGTCAGAAAAGTAACATTACAACGATGTCGTTGATCTGCTCCTACCAGTTTGTTTACGTACACATGTAACAACTGGTCTATTCACTGTTGTCTTTTGTTAACATGTGAAATCAAAGAAGACAAAAGTGGGCTTATCAACAAAGAATGAAGTAGATCATATAAATGTCTCCGTCGGCCTCTTTGCAAAAATATGATAATGAAAACTGACGTCATCCATGCCGGAAGTAAACGCCTTCTTGTTGTAGTTTCGCATTCTTTAGGACTTCTGTCAGAAGATGTATGTGCAGTGTCAAGGCAGACAGACAGTTTTTTGATTAGCACTAATAGGAAAAAAAAGTAGAAAATAGATGGACACACTAGATAAAATAAAAATCGAAAGCAATAGTTACCGTGCCGGAAATCGAACGTACGGCTTCATGGAAATCCCCCCTCTGTTTATTTAGGAGTATCAAGGCAACACTTCTGGCAAAGAGAAACACCAGTTGTTCCCAACCTTACGAGTCGCTGAGTGAATTATAAAAGACAGCGAAGTTCATATTAGAAACAACATTGTAGATATCTTCTTCTTCTTAATTCCATGCCATTTGGCGTTGCTACTCGTGTCTATGTACAACCTTTTGTCTCTTGTAGTTCAGTCGATCAACTCTGACACAGATGATCCTCCATGCCATGATGTCAAACTAAAAGGTAAAAAGGTAAAGTCTTGAGAAGTGAACCAGCGTCACTGCACACGGTTATAAACCGTAAGTGCTCTGCCACCAGTACGGACAGCTGAAAAAAACTTTCCGCCTGTGTCGCCGTCCGCACGCAACTCCGTAGCTACAGCGACGTTCCTCCATTTACCCAGAGTGTTAACTCTGGTACCCATTATCTAGAGGCTGGGTGAACCCCGAGAACCGCCCGGTTTCGAACACCGGCCGTGGACATGAGCGAGTCCCAGCTGGATTTGTCAAACTGTCAAGCATCTTATCTATCGGTCTCCCACTGCCTCTCCTTCCCTCCAACTTTCCTTCTGTCACGATGTACCCCAGTTTTCTCCTCATCACGTGACCAAAAAATGTAGATTGTCTCTTTCTGATGTGAGCAATTAGTTATCTTCCTACCAACTGTCCATGCATCACTTCAGTATATCAAGATAGGGGTTTATAATGCTTTTAAGAATTATATGTATTGTCTTAACTGGCAAAGAAAGACTGCATAAAATAGTCTTTTTTTTTTTTTTTTGGTAAAATGCTGCTTTCGCTTGAGCTATTTTACATTTAATGTATTTAATACTTCTTCCATCTGATTTTATCAGGGTACGCAAGTGCTCAAACATATCAACTTGCTTGAAATTTGTCCCTTTTACTTTGATTTTGCATTTTGGAGGGTAAGTTTTCTTTGTAACTACCATTACTGCAGATATAGATAATCTATTTCGGGCGAACGAAACAAGAAGAAGAATGTGTAAAACAATACAAATTACATATCGGTCATTAAAAAAAAATTAGGGAGCTCCCGTGGTGTAGCCGCTAGACGCTCAGCTGCGGATCGGAATGTCGTGGGTTCGGGTCCAGGTTGTTCCAGACTTTTTTTTTTTTTTTGGGGGGGGGGGGGGCTTCCAGTTCGATCAAGCCTTATCTTGTTTGTTTTAGTATCCAGAAGCCATGAGTTGTTAACCATTAAGCTCGGTATTATGGATATCGCAACCTTTCAGCCTTGATTCCATTTTAAATACCGTAAATCTGGGAGAAATTTGACTTTTCTACCCACCCCCGGAGTGAACCCGGACCACAATCACCGCGCAATCCGGTTTAGCCAACTACGCTAGAGAGGCGGGCAATCAAGCCTTAAATAGGTCCCAAGTGGAGTCCTTGGAAGTAAAGGCGGTCGGCAATGCTGACCACATCATTTAGAAAATGCCGATCACCTTTACTTTTCAGGACATTCCTGATTATTAGAAATTTGATTGATGATGATGATACCCTGTCTTTATGTTGACTATGAAAATTTAGGATTTGCGAAGAAACGAAACAAAATTAATTAAATATAAGACTTCTATAAGAAGGAAAGGTGAGAAAATAAAAGTCGTGGTTTTTTTTTCTTTCTCACTAACTAATATATGTTACACTTGAAGTCTTCGTGTGAAGCTTTCTTTAAATCATTTTATTAGTAGAACAATGAGACTTTATTTAGTGACAGTCACAGTGTCATAGAAAGCTTCGGTACCGTCTGAGGTCAAAGGTCCCGCCTAGCTTGAAAATAGAATGTCTCTATGAAGTCTCTTAATTCAAATTGTCTGTCTCTACTTCATGCTTCTCTCAATGCCTGACTCGCTGTTGTTGTCCACTGTATTGTCTAGTCACCTTCAGATTTTACCTGTAGTTAGAGCCGTCTTAGTAATATTATGCACTCATGGGCAAAAAGGTATGGAGGGAACCACTACTACAACTTAGTGCCTACTGCTCTACTACTACTACAACTACTCACAGTCCCAGGAAGGACATTTTGGCAATCTTCCGAATAACGGTCCCAAATTATCGAGGCCGAAAATATACCCTAACAGGGCCTCAGTCAAGTGTCAATTGCGCTTTTCAAGCGTATTTCACCACCGCCGAGAGTATCTCCCACGCCGCTACGCGCAGCCTGGATTGGGGCTAAACTAGATGGCTGGGACTCACCAGCAGCAGCTACCGCATCTCCTGCAGCTTCCTTAATTTTATTTGCTCATTATTTCCATTCCATGCCGCGCGTAGCGTCATGAGAGATACTGTGGGCGGTGGCGGTATAGTCCCTGGAAGTCCGAAATTGACATGTGACTAAGGCCCTGTTTGGGAATATTTTTGGCCTCAATAATTTGGGACCATTATTGGGAGGATAGCAGACATTTTTATGTACGGCAAGCCACTTGACTTTAAATAGCATCTTTATCCCTATTCTATGCTATCACTGCCAAACATGTACAATTAATAGGACATGGTGCTGTCTCCATAAGGTCACCAACAACACAAGAAGAGACAGGTTTGTGAATACCCTCATTAGAGAGGAAGATGGAATAAGACGGTGTCTGGATTATATTGACATGACAGAGAATGAAATGTTTCAGCCATCTAGTGAGAATGCAACCAGACCAAAGTGCATGTGCACATTTTTACAGCAGAACATCTGGAAGAAAGGTGAGGTGAAGACCAAGAAAAATATGGATAAATGGCGTAGCTGAAACCTGTAAAAAGATTAACATCATCAAGACAAATACAGAAAACCACGACACTGGGCTACAACCTGATGTCACTGAGAG
Source organism: Candidula unifasciata (assembly GCA_905116865.2). Lineage (NCBI taxonomy): Eukaryota > Metazoa > Mollusca > Gastropoda > Stylommatophora > Geomitridae > Candidula > Candidula unifasciata. Next base: position 489,912 of record CAJHNH020003835.1, read on the forward strand.
GAGAAAAGAAGAAGAAGACTTGACATACACAGATTAACATGGAGCCCCTATGATCCTGGGGCAAGTGCCCAGTGTGCCCATGTATTGCGACAGTGCTGCCTGTAGTGGCAGTAATTTAAACAACAGTATCCTATTCAACCCATCTGGGTTATCATTGGGTAATACATGTATGACTGGCTGATATTTAACCCCAACAGGACTGTTGTACAATGACTACTAAACATTCTGTGACACCATTTGGATGAGAATTACCTGAGCACAAGTCCCAGAAACCCTGTTCAACCTATAGGTTATATTAAGCCTCCCCCCCCCCCCCCCCCAACAACTTGGATTGGGCTTTAAAATTACCATACACAAAAATTGCGCCCAGCATTAAGACAGGAATCAATTTACATGTATAGGGTTTTCTTTTTAAATTTCAAAATTGGAGGTTATATGTATATTTATCACTTTTTAAAAAACTTTTGTCAAAAATGACTGGCTGCCAGGTTTAATCAGCCTTAAATGGGTGCTAGGTAAAGTCGTGGGAAATAAATGCGATTAGCGTGATATTGACCACATCACCCACAAAGTGCGGATTGGTCTGTAAAATATAGTTGTAGCTCTATGTGCCCAGCACGACTGAAGGCGGGGGAAAGAGTTCTTTACTTCACTTGCTTTTAGATAAGAATTAACATCATCAAGGATGACAATTAAACAGTTATAAATCTCAGAAACCAGAAGTTGTATTAGGGCACCTGGGGATTAGAAAGTATTTTGGGGTCTACCTTAGGTGGATGAGTAAATGTGAAATGGTCTGTGGATGACAATTAAACAGTTATAAATCTCAGAAACCAGAAGTTGTATTAGGGCACCTGGGGATTAGAAATTATTTTGGGGTCTACCTTAGGTGGATGAGTAAATGTGAAATGGTCTGTGGATGACAATTAAACAGTTATAAATCTCAGAAACCAGAAGTTGTATTAGGGCACCTGGGGATTAGAAAGTATTTTGTGGTCTACCTTAGGTGGATGAGTAAATGTGAAATGGTCTGTGGATGACAATTAAACAGTTATAAATCTCAGAAACCAGAAGTTGTATTAGGGCACCTGGGGATTAGAAAATATTTTGTGGTCTACCTTAGGTGGATGAGTAAATGTGAAATGGTCTGTGGTTATCCTATCTGTGGCTTCTTTCAAAGCAAATACAGTGCAGACCTGATAAGCAGAGTTCACAAGGGACCCAAGAAATGATTCTTCTTAACAGAAGTTCCTCGTATGCAGATAAGATTTCAAGCAAGAAACATTGCTGGAGACATCATCATATGACATCATCTACACAGATGAATCTGTCAAGCGTGGATCAAGGTCCAGTGGACATACACAGCAAAAAGGATAGGGAAAACAGTAAAAGAGGCGCTTACCAGGCAACTACATCAACATCACCATGGAGATAACCCCTGCTTCCAGAGCACTCACATGGGCAGCAGAGCAAACAGCCACACACGCAGTAATTGTATCAGACTCCATGAACATGCTTCAGAAGATAGCAACAGGCGGTATTCACTCTGTATGGGTAGAAAGCATTGAAAAATCCCACTTAACCTTCCTTGTCGAGTCTACGCACCTGGTCATGCTAGCGTGAAAGGTAATGAGCGAGCGGACTAACTGGCAAGCAGTGCACCAACACATGTGGGAAGAAACATGGGCAGAGCAGATATCATTAACGCTGTACGGACTGGGATAGTGAGTAATGATGAATCTCTGAAACTAACACGTTTGCATGACATGCAAGCAAAGCATGGTGAAGTACATTCATGCCGCCTTCGAGTTTGAGATAGGAGACATTATAACTAATCTCTCACGGGAACAACTAGTACCTTCCTTAGAGTTGCTGCTGCATTGGAGGACTGAGCAAGCATGGAAATGCTCAATGTGCAGGATGTCAGTTGTGGTAACATCAGAGATCGCCACAAGCGGCCTGAACTGTATGTTTAGTTCTTCAAAAATTTGTTTTTGTTCACATCTAATTGCTTGTTTTCAGTCTCTTTCTTTAATAATCTGATCAGTAGATGGCGTTGAAACCAGCTCACAGAGTCGTTGTCACGGGGATGGGTGTCGTATCCTGTCTAGGAACTGGAACACATTATGTATGGCAAAGATTGCTGGAAGGGAAGTGTGGAATTACATCCCTTTTAGGGAAAGGTACTTTGTTTTTGTTTTTAATTCATAAAATAATTCTCTAATTATTAACTTTTTGAGGTTGCTGGGGGATCAGGATGTCTTCTTTTTAGGTTGATGTCTTATTCTCGTTTACCAGCTGTAAACTTCCGAAGAAAGACCTCATTTTTCATCCCAAAACACAACACCTTCTTTTGCAACTATGGAATGCCCCCCCCCCCCCCCTCCCCTCGGGTGTAAAATATACCCGTTCATCATCCAGATCTCATCAGTCAGTTTCCTAATTGGTTCATTCCAGAAAAAGAAAAACATTCTTGCAAATCCTGAAACTCAGTCTTTGCTGTCTTTTTTAAAAGAGGGGGGAAAAGGAATACATTGGCGAAACTGATAGGAAGCTAGATAACTGGTTCCATTGACATCTCTTGGATGTTCACAAGGAGGCACTCAAACCAGTCCGACTCAATTTCAGTAGGTCTGACCATGTAAATATCTTATCACTGCCATACAATCTTGCCATGGTGATCAAGCCACATGTTTCTTTTTTGGAAAATCACTTTATTGATAGTTATTCTGAGCCTAGCAGGTATCAGTGTTTAGCCAAAACCAGCTCCGGCTAATGGGACATGCTCATGATGTCACCAAACCGGGCTAAGGATATGTTAAGACAGTGATTCTCAAACTGGGTGTCGTGAGCGTATGTCAGGAGTGTCGCGGCAATAATTAAGAATTTTTCTGAATCTGCTTGACATTAAATTTGCAGTTTTTTTTTTGTCTTTCTTTATTCAAACTGCTCTCTGGGCAGGTGTGTCGCACAATGTTTGCGAAATTCCACGTTAACATATCCTTAGCCCGGTTTGCTGACGTTAGCAACATGGCCCGTCAGCTGGAGCTGGTCTTGGTTCTGCATACCTTCATCTAAATAATATTTCTTTTATTGCCTGTTTGACCTTTTTTTAATGCTTTGTTTATAGAGTTTGAACAGATACCTAGCAAAGTAGCTGGTCTGGTTCCCCGAGGGACATCCAAAGGCTTATTCAACATTGAACTATGTCCGAAGATTGATGGCAGAGCCATTACCTCAGCTACCCAGTTTTGTCTGGCATCCGCGGAGGAAGCTCTGACGATGGCAAAATGGAAACCTGAAAATGAGAAGGACAAGGAACGTACAGGCAGGTTCTTTATTTGAATTATTGTATGTTGTTACTTTTCAGGGGAAGGGATCGCTGTGGTGGAGTGGGTAGGTCATTTGCCTTGTATTCTGAGGGATCCCAATGCAGGCTCCAGGGTGCCATTTGGTGAGGAAAAAGAATAATCCCCCCTCGACAGGCATGTCATAAAAGTAAACTAATTAGTGGTGGTTCCTTTGAAGTCGAAGTGCATCTGCCTGAGTGAGGAGGAACCATCAGTCTGCATACAAATAAGTCCAATCTTTAAAGCAGATATGCATGCAAAACTCAAGTTCTGAAGTACAAGCAGAGTCCAGAATGTACGAATGTCAGGGTCCTAAGTGGTTATGATATAACAGTGTGTGATGACTTCCGCCGGTAAATATGAAGAAGAAGTATTCTGAAGGTTTAGAGCTCTTCCTTCTTCTTCTTAGCCTCCACTGGTTGTAACTTCCAGCGGCAATTTCTGGTTGTTCATCCCCTTCTGGACTTCAGTCTTGTTCCGGAACTTGAATATTGCGTCGTTTGACAGTTCTGGCATATATGTGTGCAGACTGTTGGTTCTTCATCTTTCAGGCAAATGCACTTCAGCTTCAAAGGAAAACTGCTAATTAGTAGACTGTTTACAAGATGATATTGGGGGGGGGGGGGATGGGAGACCCAAACCCACACTGGGAGTTCCATTACTCAAAATAAAAAGAAACAACAAGTGTAGCTACACACTAGAAAAACAGAGGTTGAAAGAAAATTTGAAAATTATGTAAGGAGGCAAAAGAATTGAGGCGTGAAGAATATTAAAAAAAAAAAACACCTGCTTCCTCTTTTTTCTTCTCTTGTTCACTTGAAATAGATTACCTGTATCTGCAAAGTAAGTAAAAAAAAACTGTTCCACACCTTTAGGCATATTGGGCATACAAGGCTAGACCTATATTTTATAGACCAGCGGTATCCCCGGATGCAGACAGACCCCTTCGGGTTCTGATCAGAACTTGGGAATTATATGGTCAGCATCAGGCCGGCTACTTCTACTTCCCAGGACTGCAACTGGTACCCACTCTAGCCTGGGTCGACCTGGGAGCTGAGGTCGTTTAAAAAGAAGTATGGCTGTGTCAGGACCCAAACCCACGATCTTCTGATCCGCAAGCGAGTGTCTAGCCCTTACACCACGATGACTCTCAGCTGCAGTGTAGGTGACATAAAATAAAAGTTCCAGTTCTTTTTTAAATCAAAACATGTAAATCAAACCAGAAAAGAAACGTAATAACCATAGAAATGAGGTGTCTGAGAAAGACTGTAGGATTGACCAGAAGAGATAAAAATCAGGAATGGAGTCATAAAAGAAAAAGTTGGCACAGAACCAGTACTACATTACATTCACAGATAGCAAATCAAACGGTTTCTCCTCTCAGAGAGAATGCCTTGTGATGCCCTTCCATACAAGGCATTCAACCAAAAGAGGAGAAGGACATCAAGTGCAAGATAGACCAAGGTAGAGGTAAAGTCAGGAGATGTGAACCAGCGTCATTGCACGCGGTTATAAACCATAAGTGCTCTGCCACCAGTACTGACAAGCTGATAAGAAACTGTCCACCTGTGTCGCCGTACGCATAAAAATCCGTAGCTACAGCGACGTTCCTCCATTTACCCTAGAATGTTAACTCTGGTACCCATTTCCTAGAGGCTGGGTGAACCCCAGGAGCCGTTTGATTTCAAACACTATGGACTGCAGTGAGTCGCAGCTGGATTTGAAAGCAAGTCTCATATGCTCTAACGCGGCCCTGATAGACCAAGAATAGGATGGAAAAATTACATCAGAGAAACGATGTGTCTATGTGTTGAGGCAGCCAGAAGACTCGCTCGACACCGGAAGTGGTAAAAGCGGAAGTGAAAAAGTTGAGAAGAACTAATTCCTAGTTTATTTTTTATTTTTTCATTTCCTTCAGGAGTCTGTATTGGCACTGGTATGGTTCCGCTGGAGGAAATTGGTGATGCAGCAGAACATTTGAGGCAGGGAAACTATCGCAAAATGTCCCCTTGGTTCATTCCCAGAATTCTCATCAATATGGCCGCTGGTCATGTCAGTTTAGCATATGGATTTACGGTTAGTATTTTGGAACATTTTGGGCCATAACGTAAAGTAAAGATTCTTTTCACCCCTTTAGGCGTATCGAGTATATGGGAAGAGCACCACAATTTTTACAGACTATCAGCACTAGGATGGTAATGTGGTCAGCATTACCCCGGCCGTCTTTACTTCCCCAGAACAGCCATCCTGGTACCCATTTTAGGCTGGGTCAACCTGCGACGCCCCATACCACATTTTGGGCCATAGGAAATGAACAACTTCTGAAAAATAATAGGAGAAAAAGAAGAAACAACAAGGGTAACCACACACCAGAAAAAGGAGCCGAAAGAAAATTAGAAAATTACGTAAGGAGGCAAAAGAATTGAGGTGTGAATTTTTTTTTTAAACAAGTTAGTTGCATATGGTTTACAGGACATTGCAGAATCAACATTGGTTTTTTTTTATTTTTTATTTTTTTTTTTAAAGGTAAATTTACCTTTATTAGTTTGCCATTGCTTTCTGAATAGTCAACTCTGGATACCACTGTCAAAACCAAAGTAAGAAGTTCTAACACAAATTTGAAAATAAGACAACACACAAAAAAGCCAGTGAATCCACACAAAAATAATGACTTCTGTAACTAGAGCACTGACCTAACAAGTCTGAAAACCAGAGAGGGCAAAATCATGCTGGCAAATATATAAATATACACACACACACATACATACACATATAAATACACATACATACATATTCAGCATATGTGAATGATTAAAAAAAATGGGTCACATGGGAAACAGTTTTTATTCTTCACTTTCCCCTGCTGCAAACTCTGATGGAAAGTTCCGGTTGTTTGTCCACTTCTAGACTTTGGTTTTGCTCTAGAACTTGAGATTTGTGAGCACATCCGTTTTACAGATCTGCCTTATTTGTGTGCAGACTGTTTATTCATCATCTCTCAGGCAGATACTCTTAACTTCAAAAGACACCCCCTTCCTCCCCTTTTTTTTTTTTCTGATTGCTTGTCTTGTTGGGGACAGTGGGTCTATTTTTTTCCTCAAAATGGGACCTGCCCGGAACTCACACAGAAAAATCTCTAAGTGATATAACAAATGCACTGCAGACCTGAGAAGGAGAACTCACAGAGGACCAAATAAATGGTTTTTCTTATCAGAAATTAGTCTCATCCAGGTAAGAATTCAGGAAAGAAAAATTGCTGGGGATAGACAAATTGTTCTTCACAACAGAAATTCACCACATCCGAGATTACCTTTAGCGGTCTGCACTGTACTGGAAACAATCCCCCCCCCTCCCCCCGTGGATTCCTCAGTCTCATTTTAGGAGAGAGTGAAATAGCCCCTAGCCTCCTTAACAAGCAAGGGAATTTTCCATTGATGTCTGCTTGAAGGCATTGAGAGATGCTGAAGATGAGTTCTTGAGACAACATTGATCCGAATGTTTTTAATAGTATAAATAAGCATCTTACACCAGATGGATCCATCTCAGGAACCTCTTCCTCTCCTCCCTGCTTATTTACTAGCATCCCCATATGATTTCTGGGACCCCACGGTGGGGAAAACATGAATAGACCCACTGTCTACACAAAAGCTTGTGCCGTGAGAGTTGACTAATTGGGAGTTTTCTTTGAAGTCAGAGTGCATCTGCCTGAGAGGCAAGGATCCAACAGTGTTCCTCCCACCCCCTTCTAAACAAGACAGCCAAAAGGGAAGGGGAGTGATGGGGGATGGGGGGGGGGGGAGTCTGCACACAAATAAGCCAGATCTGCAAAACGGATGTCCCCACGAATCTCAAGTTCTGTAACAAAACAAAAGTCCAGAAGTGGACAAACAACCAGAAATTTCTGCCAGTCTAGAGCCATGAAAGCTAAGAAGAATAAAAGATTGTATATATTGTTTTCTGATATTTTAATGTTATCATTGTTTGTGTGTGTGTGTGTTTTATCAGTATCTATTATTTTCTGTTAAATTTCATCTATATATTTTATCTTTATAGCTATCCCATGTTATATTCATACTTTATCATTGCTTTATGTTGATGATATATACTTATCTTTAGTTTTAGTTGATACTTTCTCTCCCAAGGGACCCAACCATGCTGTCTCAACAGCTTGTGCTACTGGACTCCACGCCATTGGAGATGCTTCGAGGCTCATCCGCAATGGTGATGCGGATGTAATCATAGCAGGCGGATGCGAGGCATCAGTGACTCCCCTGGGAATGGCCGGATTTTGTCGCATGAGGGCCTTGAGTACAAATTTTAACTCTCAGCCTGAACAGTCCTCACGACCTTTTGACAAAGATCGAGATGGATTTGTCATGTCTGAAGGAGCCGGGGTTCTAGTTCTGGAGAATCTACAGCATGCCCAGCAGAGGGGAGCGGCTATTTATGCAGAAGTTTTAGGGTACGGATTATCTTGTGATTCTAGCCATATAACTGCACCGAGCGAGGATGGTGGCGGTGCAAAACGGTGCATGGCTGCCGCAGTTAGAGACTCCAGTATCAGACTTGAGCAGGTTGGACACATAAATGCCCATGCTACGTCAACTCCACTGGGCGATGCAGCTGAAAGCCGAGCTATTTTAAATCTCTTTGGGGATGTTGCCCAAAACATTTTGGTCACTTCTACCAAAGGTGCCACCGGACATCTCTTGGGTGCCGCAGGTGGCCTGGAAGCCGTATTTGCTGTTTTAGCGTGTTTTACGGGAACTGTTCCTCCAACTTTAAACTTGAGCAGTCCAGCAACAGGATGTGATTTAAATTATGTGGTTAACTCTTCTGCAGCATGGGCCGGCACAGACGGCCCCAGAATTGCTTTGACGAACTCTTTTGGATTTGGTGGTACAAATGCTACTGTTTGTCTGTCTCAGTACACAGAAGAGTAACAGATGGTGGCAAAGTACTCTAACATATTACATAGAACCTGTTCTGCTGTATGGCAGCAAATCTTGGAATGTCAGTGGACAAACTAAGAAGAATTTGGAAGCAACAATTAGGTTTCTGAGACAAATGTTATGAATACCTTGTCGGCCAGAGTAACTAACAACGATTGCTTGAAAGAAGCTAATGAAAATAGATCTCTATATGCAACAACAAGAAAGAGACAAATACTGTTATAGGGCCACATAATGAGAAGAGAGACATTGGAGAACATCATGACAACTGGAAAGATCGGTGGAAAAAGGGGAAGAGGCAGACCAAGAGAGATGATGCTGGATGGGCTGAAACGCTGGCATGGAGGGATATCATCAAGAGAGCTGTTCTAGGCAACTAAGGATCGTGATCTGTGGAGACGCATGAGCGCCTACTCCAGTTGGCAGGCCACATGATGATGATGAGAGTACTCATTCAATTATCCAATGAATGAATAAATTAATGAAGTATTGACACCATTGCACTTGGGAAATTCCTACACGTGCTCCGTCTCCTTCCTCAGTAGCCAGCGAAAAGGCAACATGTTAATAGTACCAGTTGCAACCTGATTAAGTGTCTGCCTGTGTTTCTCCTTCAGTGTTGAATATCTTCCAGAACCTCTACTCTCCCCCCACTGAATTAGTCTTTCAGGGTGCTTTATTAGTATCCTACCCCGAACAGGGGAAATCCACGGGTCACAGGACAGTCTAATATTTCAGGGGGTGGTAGGTAGACTGCATATAGTCGTGGGACCTAGAGAACAGGATAACTAGAATGTCTTTGCACTGGAACCTTGAGGGGCATAGAAATAAAGGAAGATAAAAACACACGGAGAAGGCGTGCGATAGTGAAGGATAGACCGACTTTGCGTAAGTTGGTTGAGGGCCTATGCGTCACTGGGGGTTAGAAAGGCAGAAGAAGAAGAAGACAGGCTATTATAGATGGTGTTCCATCTGTCCTTCTACAGCAGTGGTCTTCAACCTGGGATTGGGGTGGGGGGGGGGGGATTTGGGGGAGGGGAAGCTCGAGAAGCTTTCAGAAAAGGGGGGAGTGGGGCAGTTTTGAAATTAGAGCATTTGTATTTGTAACAATCTGTGTGTTTTTTGTTTTTTTTTGGTGAATTTATTTATGAATAAAACAAAATATTGTAAAAACTATTTATAAAATAAATAGCCAAGAAAATTTTTTGTTGGAGTGTGTTTTTATAAGCAAATTGTTTATCTACAGTTAACAGTTAATCGAATTATTATAACACAGGCAGTTAATTATAGGTTAAAAACACATTGTGACCAAAACATATCCCTATACTGTTTTGCTTGTTGCGGGATCTGTTGTCTTCCTCTTTTTAATTATATTTTTTGTGTGGGGGGGGGGGATGTCTTGCTATATACTCATGGAGGTGTGTATGCATTGGTGTGTGTGTATGCATGCTAAATAAATGTTGAAATAAGATTCTACATTATAGCAGTCGGTACACTCCCATAAGTGCTCCATTCCAATGTTCAGCAGCAAGGGAAGAGTTCCAATTCTGATGGTACAAGTAGCTGTATGAGGGTACATTCATCTCGCCTTTCCCTTGAGTGTTGAGCGTCGGCCAGATCCCCTGGGAACTCCTCGTAGTGCCATTCTCCTCAGACCGTAATGATGTATTTGTTTTTCCACACTGTTCACTCGCTCTCAAAGGGCCCTCACAACTTCTAGCTTGTCATACATCAGTTCACCTCTAAGTGGTGCAGAACCGACCAGTCTATCTGCCTGCTCATTTCGCAACACACCAGCATGACCTGGAGAAAATATCCATGCTTGGATATGTATGAGTGTTTGTGTATGTATGGATGTGAGTGGATTTATGTCTGTGAATTCATGGGTGGGTATGCTTAGGTATTATGTAAGCATGCGACTAGGCAGAAGTGTGTGGGTGTATGTATGTTTATGCATGCATGTGAGTGTGCGTATGTATGAGTGTGTGTTCATTTGTTTAGATCTTTGTGCATCTGTGTATGTGCATGCAGTGCACATATATGTCTGTATGAGCATGAGTGCATGTTAGTATTTGCATGAGTGTTCATGTATGAGTGTGTGATATGCATGTGTTATACATATTTACCATCCTGCATTGGTATTTTTTTTAAACTTGATTTTCATTATGTATGTTGTTAAATAAACATGCTTTATTGATAACATACAATTTTGGTCTGAAAGGCCAAATGTAAGACAAGCCTGCGTGCCCGAATTGTAACCCTCTGAAAATAACATTTGTTTTTCGTTCCCATGTTAGTTCTAATTTATATCTTGCCATTTGTTCCCTGTCAGTTCTAATGTATATGTACAGCAGTCACTTCTATATTATATCTAGAAATGTATTCTTTTGCCAGTTCTAATTTATATATATATATAATGTGTGTGTGTGTGTGTGTGTGTGTGGGGGGGGGGTGTGTGTGTGTGTGTGTGTGTGGGGGGTGGTGTGTGTGTGTGTGGGGGGTGGTGTGTGTGTGCGTGCGTGTGTGCGTGCGTGTGTAATTGTTCCCTGTCGTTGTGATGTAGCATCTTGATGATAGCCTGCGGAATCGAGAGTTCAAATCCACAGTGAACTGATTTTTTTTTTCACACATGAACTTGGCTCCTAGTTTGACCCAGCCTTAAAAGGGTACCAGGTAACGTCCTGAACAATAAAGGTTGCCGGCTGAGCATAGCCTCATATGCCCAATGCGTCACTGTCGTGTAAAGAGACTTTTACCTGTTGCCCGGTTGATTCTAATTAATGTTTAGATATTTTAGAAATTTTTTTTTCTTGTTCTAATTAACATCTAGAACTAAAAAGAAAGATAAATCTCACCACAAATTTAATTTTCACATTTCATTTTTATTTATAATAATATAAATCAACATATTGTACTTTTAATTAAACTGTGTATACAATAATTATAACTAAAACAAATAAAACCAAATAGGCTGAACAAAATACTAGAGTATATACAATAAATTATTAAGGAAACAATCTTCATCACTGGAAATTACAAATGTCTAGAGCAACATTGAAATATTGTTAATATATTATTGTCAGTCACGATCCGTTTATCAACACGAAACAATATTTTGAAGTGACAGACAGAAAAGTGGTTTTTTAAAAAAAAAAAAGGCAAGACATTAAAAGCTGCATGAGGGAATTTAAAAGACCCAATAAAAAGGCCTTAATAATAATGCCTTAAAAGGTGACCAATAGGTTTTTGGCTGAAATCGGATATTCCCTGTGAGGTTTCCGGGGTCTCATTGTAGGGAAAAAAAATAGACCTACTGCCTGCCTTCAAGCATGTTGTGTTGGCTAATTAGGGGCTTCCTTTAAAGTTGGGATGCATATGCCTGAGTGACAAGGAACCAAAAGTCTGCATAAAAATTAACCAGATCTGTAAAACGGATGTGCATGCAAAACTCAATTGCTGGAACAAGACAAAAGTCCAGAAGTGGACAACAACCAGAACTTTCCGTCAGAGTTTACAGCCGGTGAATACAAAGAAGAAGACATGTTGTGCTAAAAATTGTAGATATTAGAGCCTTTCTGCAAACCACAGCACAATGTGTAATCTGCCATTTTCAGGGGAAACGCAAAAGAAGAAGAAGAACATTAAAATGACAGACACAGTTAAAAAGAACAATGCAAATATCAGAGAAAATTATGAGCCTGTACCTGAATCGAAGAAGAAGGAGGAGAAGAATGAGTGAATGAAAGGAGAATTGATTATTATTATTTCTTTCAAGTATTTTTGTCCCTTCAGGATTGTATTGACAGCTCAGGGATGAGAATGAAACAATTAAAAATCCCGGGAACCCTGTTCAGCCATTAAACTTTTACTGCAGTCGATTTCCATGTCTGAATTTGTATCTTCTTCTTCTTCTCCTTTGTTCACCGGTTGTGAGCTCCGGTGGAAAGTCCTAGTTATTCATCCATTTAGGCTTTAGCTTTGTGCCAGAGCCTGAGTTTTTTCCTGCACATCTGATTTACTAGCTTGTTAGTGTGAAATTGGTAGTTCCTTGCCACTCGGACAGATGCACTCCCACTTTGAAGGGAGCTCCCAGTTAGTCGACTCTTACGTCATGCTTGTTGTTGTTGTTGGTAAACAGTGGGTCTATTCTTGTTTTCCTGACAATGAGGCCCTGGAATCCAAATGGGGACATTTGTATCTGACCTCTGTAATAGCACCACAGGTTTAACTCTTTTTACTACCAAGGGGTAGTAAAAAAAGACGTAAAATCGGCGCATCATGCATTCATTGGGCTTCTAGGCAGTAACCTATGAACGTATGATGCGTTCCTTGGGACTCAAAGAGTTAAGAAATGTATATTAACCGAATATGAGGTAAACACACAAAAACCAGATTGCAATTCTGGATCTGACTGGTTATCAACATTTACACAATATAACTTAAATAGTTAGCTTCATTGTGGTATACTAATTATAGCATATGTGAGACACAAACATGCACACATACAAAACCATATTATTATCATTATTATGTGCCATGTGGACAAGAATGGGCTGTCATCTTTCCCAACATCACACGATCACCAGAAACACAGATCTGGTCAGTGCTCTTGTCTTCCCCCATCAATTTAGCCAAGCCATCCAGGTTTTCATCTACTGTGCCTTCCTTTTGCTCTCTTTCCATCAATCTTGGCAGTCTTTACCAAGGTCTCGAGCCACTTCCTTCTCATAACATGTTAGAAAAACATTGAATATCTACATCTAATTTTTCTAAAAAAAGAAACAACTACACACAATTTTTAAGTTTCCACAATGTCAGGAACCAAAAAAAAAAACAATTAACTGTGAGGTAAATTTTTGTTAGTTAGTTAGTTAGTTAGTTGGGTTATCCTCATTGCACTCCGGACATGTCCATAGGTGCTCAGATCCTCCCCTCAGTATGAACCCCAACGTCCGATGGCTAATAGTACCAGTTCTATGTTGATTAACAAGTCTTCTGGCGTAGCTGGTGTGCGTCTCGTTTTTTGCTGTGCCGATCTTAATTCCCAAGTCTGCCATTCTGGCGAGTGATGTGGATTCACTGCCACCAAAGTCCTCTATTCTTTCCATTTCTCTGAGGGCATTGATAATATCAGCATGATCCATAGGCTGACCGTCGGTAGTGATAGCGGATCCAGCCAACCTGTCAGCTCTTTCATTTCCATTGACGCCTGCGTGTCCCGGAACAAAAATAAAGGTGACTCCACGAACAGTGGACTTCTGTAATGATTCAAGCCATTGTCTTCGCACTGAACCTGCCTGAACCCTCCGGATCATACTCATTGAATAACTGAATATACACGCGGGTGTATTTTTGTGTTTCAAGCCAGGCAAGCGCTTGTGTCACTGCCATCACCTCCATCGTCATGCTGCTGGTTGTCATGGAGAAGGCGCAGTTGGCTTCTTTGACTGTTCTGCCCGCTGAGCGTGCTGTAAATGCCCATGCGCTTCTTCTTTGGCGTATAACGGATCCGTCTGTATAGATTATTGCATCTGCTTCGTCTGAATTTTCACCGATGAGAGCGTTGACCTCTGCATTAACAGCAACAGGATTCTCTTCTCTACATCGCCTGTTGAGTGTGACAATATAGGAAAATGTACAAATAAACGCCTGAGGCACAGGTATCCATTCTGCACCAGGTATGATGTCGGTTAGGCTGCATATTTGCCTAATAACATCTTCTGCCCGACCTAGCCACGATTTCCCCCTCTTCAGTCTGTCGCCCTTTTCACTAAAAAGCGCTTGATGCAGTGGGTGTTTCTTATCAGCCCATATTTTGAGATATGCCCGAGCCCTCCACATCCTGATCCTTTGGTTCATTGTTGGAAAGTCAAGTAGATACCTCATTGCTCCACAGGATGTGTCTCTAGTACATCCCAAAATAATGCGCATGGCTTCATTTTGCACCTTTTCGAGTCGTTCAATCTGGGTAGCACTGACAGTGAGGATGGCCAGAGCGTATTCAATGGGGGAAAGGACCAGACCGTAGAATAGAAGTATTAGTAGTCTTTGCTCAATATTGGAAGCAGCCATAATCCTCATTGCAGATAGACCTTTGCGTGCTTTTGTTATCACATGGTCAACGTGTTCCCTGAATGACAAGCTGCGATCGAACCTCACCCCGAGAAACGTCATAACGTTGGTTCTGATCAATACATTATCACGCATTTTAGGTAAATTTTTATCCTAGGATAATTAAGAAAATAAAAAATGGAAGATTATTAATGTTTTATATACAAGAGAGCATTAATATGTGATACAAACCTCGCAACATTCAGTTGGCACAGAATTCGCACATGCTCATAAGACAGCGAATACGGATGTCTGTGCAGAATGGTGAGAACTGAACTGTGTCACATCATCAACATGTAGCAGGTCCTTTGCAGAACGTCGCTCTCATCACGCTGTCCCACCTTATGTGCTTTCATACTCAAGGAATCACTTATACCCTGTGTCCATCTTTGTGTTGGTCAGCCCCTGCCCCTCATTCTTGGTACCACGCCTTCTGCTATAATTTTTGTTAATCCGTTGTGATGCTTGATATGACCAAAGTATTTCAACTTCCGAGACAGGATGCTGTTTATTAGCCAATCTTCCTTGATGTTCAGATCTTTCAAGTGTCAGAATCTTTTATCTGGAGCTTTGAGAGAGAACTTTAAAAATTCCTCTGAATCATGGGGTGATGAAAAGATGCTGGCGTTGGATAGGATACATGTCGAGAAAACCTGAGAACATTACAACTAGAATGTCTTTGCGCTGAAACGCACATGGACATAGAAATAGAGGCAGACCAAAAATACATGATGAAGGGGGCTGGAGAGTGAATTAGAAAGATATGGAGGGCATGAGCTGCATATAATAGCAAAAAAGATAAGATGACCTGATATGAGTTGTTTGACGGCATGTGCTCTATTAGGACAGGTGAACAAGAAGAACAAAAAGAAAACATATAGACAAACTTACAAAATGTGGATTTTTGTGTTTGTTTGTTTGTTCAAAAGTTAGGTAAGAATACATGCTATATCTATTGCCTGTCTCAGGAACTCTTTTTCTCCTGAATGTTTATATTTATAGTTTGAACAAAACCACACTGTTTTACTTTCTCCACACTGTTTTACTTTCTCCACACTGTTTTACTTTCTCCACACTGTTTTACTTTCTCCACACTGTTTTACTTTCTCCATACTGTTTTACTTTCTCCACACTGTTTTACTTTCTCCACACTGTTTTACTTTCTCCACACTGTTTTACTTTCTCCACACTGTTTTACTTTCTCCACACTGTTTTACTTTCTCCATACTGTTTTACTTTCTCCACACTGTTTTACTTTCTCCACACTGTTTTACTTTCTCCACACTGTTTTACTTTCTCCACACTGTTTTACTTTCTCCACATTGTTTTACTTTCTCCACACTGTTTTACTTTCTCCACACTGTTTTACTTTCTCCACACTGTTTTACTTTCTCCACACTGTTTTACTTTCTCCACACTGTTTTACTTTCTTCATACTGTTTTACTTTCTCCATCCTGTTTTACTTTCTCCATACTGTTTTACTTTCTCCACACTGTGCAAAGTTTTACGCATTTCAGTGCCTGTCTGCTGATTCTGTTTGTCTCTTACAGTGTGTCCATTATAGCACGATCATTATCTGATAACTTTTGATGCTAGTGGTTGCCCAGACATGTCTTGTATTTCTTTACTTCTCTTGACTTTATCATATTTTATTAGGAAGCTTCGGTTCTTTATTAATATCCTACCCTAGATGACTTCACAGGACAGTCCAACATTTAAGAGGGTGGTAAGACTGGGTTTCCTGGCTTTATAATGCTTTTTTACGACCCTAAAACATCTAGAATTGGCCCAACCCCAACCCACCTATGTCCCACGAGAGAATGCAGCCTAGGTAACAGGACTGCATGCAGCCTATCACCCTCCCCCCTCCCAAATAATAGATTGTCCCATAAGTTGTGAATTTCCCTTGTTTGGGGAAGGATATTAATAAAGCACCTAAACTTTTCCATTCTTCTAACTCTTGCTTATTTGTTAAGAAAAATAATTATGTACAGAGAAAAATAAAAAAATAAAAAAGGTATATCAGAAATACAAAAGTGAGGCAATCACACATGACTCTGATGTCTGTGAATCTGGCTAAACATCCGAGAAGTTGTCCGTAATTCCTGTGTAGTTTAGATCAACTTTACTGTTCGGAAAGTTGAAGGTAACTTCCCCATTAACAAGTGACTTGTTACCAAATGGATAGTCTCGTCTTTGGGGAATAAAGACTTGAGATGCTCCAGGATCATACTTTTCTTTAAAAGATCCACCATTTTGGACTGAACCTGCATGAAGATCCGCACCATTTTCTGCTAGTAGTCCCCCGGGGGATAAAGGACCAGAAATACTGGTCGATAAAGTTGTGTTGGCAGATGTGTTGATGTAATTATTATTTTGTGACCGCAAAATCTGTGCAGAAGTGAAATTTTTCGCTTTAATCTCTATGCATGTTTTAAACCATTTCCTGTTTTTATCCACATGATGATCAAGATATGAAACATAATGATGCTCGACTGTTTTTGGGCGGTTAAATGTGGTGTCTGAGAAACTTTGAGGGCGCACACGTGGTTCGTAGAAAGTTCTGCTAAGGAAGCGTTTACGTGTGTTGTTCAGATACACAAAAGCTGTGTCTGAGTATCGTATCGGGTGAAGAACTGGACGGAAATTAACTTGTTCTTTGTGACGTCTGCAGATAAAAGAGGAAAATAGTTAAAATGTATAACTGGCCAGAAATGTGTAGAAACATTGTTAGCAATTATATACAAGGAAATAAAATACAAGAAATTGTGAAGAGAATGAAACAACAGTAAACATATACAAGACTTCATCAGTAGATTCAACAGAAAGCAACATGCAACAATTTTCCATCTAAGAACAGGACACTGCAGGCTCAACTACCACATGCATAAACTAAAGACACTACAATCCTCACTGTGTGCATATCAGAGGGGACCACAAACGTCTGAACACATTCTGCAGATCTGCCCACTCTATCTAGAAACAACTACAAAGAGAAACCTGGCCTCAAGAGCAAAGTGTACAGGGCAAACTATGGGGAAACCATGAAGGACCTGCTGCTGACATGCGAGTTCATAGAGGCAACCCACCTGATGATCTGATCTGAGCATATGTGTATATGAAATATGTAGAAATATTGTAGTTATAATATAGATTGACATGTTAGGGTAGGAAACATGCAGAAAGACATGCATACATACAGAGATTAAGAGAAAGCGTGTGTGTATGAATGGGAGAGAGATAGAGAAAAACAGAGAGAGATAGAGATACTGACAGAGACAAATGCATGAAGAGAGAATGAGAAACTGACAAAGGAAGGTACGCAACAATCAGGTTATGAGACAAGACTAAAGTCCAGAAGTGGACGAACAACCAGAACTTTTCACCGAAGTTTACAGCTCGTGAACGCGGAGAAGAAGATGGTGATAATGAAGAAAAAGCTTTCCCCATTTGTTTATTTCTGTTAATTCATTAACATTACCTGTGATCAGAATATTCCAGATTGGAATAAACAGACTTTTCCTGGTAGCTTGGCCTGGTTACTATAGCAACAGTTTCTGCTGCTTTCTCTATAGCTATCACCATCTTGGATGGACAATCTGGCAACTGGCTGGAACAAAGGACAGGGGCTTGTAGCTGGGCGACTCTAGGTCTGTGTGGAGGCTGCACAGAGAACAATAACACAACAAAGTTACAACACAACAAACGAAAGAAGGAAATTTATATTCAAAGAGTCACTAATCCATGCATCCATCTAGAAACATGTCATGTTAATACAGTATACACAAAGCCGGATTAGTAGAAACCACACAATAGTCAGGGGCTGTTTAGGTTGGTTCTGCAACGTTCCTGTAAAGGATATGCAACTAGACTTTTGCAAAAGTGGTTGTCATAAGGGTCCCAGCACACTGGTTTGCCCAGGGGCCCGTAATGCTGTTTAGACGGCTCAGGGGGGAAAGGGGAGGGGGGGGGGGGGGTGCACCAAATTCTTTTATCTCCGGGGGAGGCAGAGTCTGTTAAGTGCTTAGGGCATTGAATGGTACTCAGTATCCTTGTCTTCTGCAACTGTCTTACGCTTCTCGTGTTGGCTGTGTGTTGGATTTGTTCATCTTTGTGCAGGTTTCGGCTACACCATTCATCCATGACTTTCTTGGTCTTCCTTCACCTTCTTTTCAAATGTTCTGCTGTAAAAAGTCCCATTTGAAGTTTGGCCTAGCTGCAGTCTCACTATATGGCCGAAACATTTCATTCTGTGTCTGTTAAAATAATTCAGACATGGTCTTATTCCAACTTTCTCTCTAATGCTGGTATTCGTAACCCTGTCTCGTCTAATGTTGTTAGTGATCTTACGGAGACAGCGCATTTCACATGTAGTTATGTTATGTTCTAGTGCCTTATTCACTGTCCATGTTTGGCACTGATAACATAAAGGAGTGATAACGATGCTATTAATCATTTGCTGTCTTGCTCGGAAGGGAGACATGTGTGTGTCTAAGCAGTTCGGCCTACAGGTAGGTGACAGAATGTGCCTTCTGTACTCTAGCTTCTATCTCTCTAAATAGTCTGCCATCTTCTATAAATATGCTTCCTAGATATTTGAATTCTCGTATTTGTTTGATTGTAGTACTGTTAAGATGGACGTTCGTGATATTATATTCCCTGTCTATCCCCATTACCTCAGTTAATGTACTTTGTGAGAATGTTGGCAAAATCTTGTGCAGCTCGAGTATCTAACAAAGAATGTTCGGAAGTGGCTTGACAAGAAGAAGATAGAGAATTATGAGTTGGACGTGAGAACCGACATCATATTACTCAACACACTCCAATAATCTCATCTTCAGCAGCAAGCAGAGTTTAAATTTCGATGGTACCAATAATTGTAAGTCTTCTCTCTCCGTTGCTAGCTGAAGATAATACCAAGCACAGAGCACACACTCCGTAGCTCCGGTGGTGATTCTTTTTATTTTTAGGTATACAATCCTAGATGATGATGATGATGATGATCTGGCGGGATAACTTCTATTGTAATAGTTAAATATATGTTTAAAAAAAAACACCTTGAACCAATCCTGAACTTTATAGGTAGACAACAAATCATACGGTTTGGTCATGTAACAAGATTGTCAGCAGGCAGGGCACCACAGACAGCAATGTTATACAGATACAATGGTAACAGACCCAGAGGTCGATCACACAGAACATGGACCGCAGAAATATCAGAAACTCTGAAAAGTACTAAGCGATCAGAAGGGTCCGTTCCAGAGATCTCTTCCTGCCCCGATGCCGCGAGAAATTACATAAGTAGAGTAAAGAAAGAAAAGAAAAGAAAGAAAGAAGAAGAAGAGGAAGAAGAAGAAGAAGAAATATACATTTAAAAAACCACACTTTATAGACATTTTTGCGGACACCCTGTGATCGCCCTCACAACCTGCCTTGCACAATTTGCGATCAATAAACACCTAAGCCAAACTTACGTCTGGAATGTGTCGCCGTTTATACCTGAATACGTGCCATCTGTCTCACATTATTGAACGTTGTAAGCGCCACTCCTTATCTGGGCCAACATTGAACCAGGGCTGTTGAAGTTGGTACTTTCAAATTTGCTACTATTTGTCCCTTGCCGAGCAAAACTGTACTTTTGGTACCACTGATGTTTTGATACGTTTTAGTTTTTCTATCTGCTTAGTAATCTTAAAATAAACAAATCGCTCCTCTTTGAAAAATGTATCAATAAATGCATTGATCATATCAAAGATCACTATCTGCACAAATGAAAGCCGCCCTGAGCAGCTTTGTAACAAATCTAACGGAGGGAGGGAAAAGGGGGGGGGGGGGAATACAGTAACCATGTGATGGCCAAAGCATTTCAGTTATGATCAAATGCAAGCTGAACCATTTTATATCAACATCATTCAGCATGTCCTTTACAGAACGTCGCTCTGTTCACAGCTTGCCAGTCTTCCAGCCCTGTGTGCTTTCACAGCCAATGCATTTTCAATGTCATTTTTTTAAAGTATCCAGAAACCATGAGTTGTTAACCCTTTGGCTCGGTACTATGGATATTGCAACCCTTGGACCTTGATTCCATGATAGATACCGTAAATCTGGGAGAAATGTGGCTTTTCTGCCTACCCCCGGGTGTGAACTCGGACTACAAGGAGTTCGTCACCCGGTCGCCGCGAAGTCAGCTTTAACTAACTACGCTAGCGAGCCGGGCTTTAAGTTTCATGTATCCACTTCCGTGGAGGTCGGCTAACTGTTTTCGATCTTGTTTTTTCCTGAAACTGCATCCCTTCCCCCCACACCCTAGTTCTCTCCAGACCACAATGGCACTTGATATGTCCAAAATACCCCAGTGTGTGTGCTGCGGCCCTATTGTAGGGGGAAAAAACAAGAATAGACCCACTGGCTTCCCAGCAAGCATGTCGTAGGAGTCGACTAGCTGGGGACTTCCTTCGAAGTCGGAGTGCATCTGCGCAAACGGCAAGGAACAAAAAACTCTCACGCAAATAAGCCAGTAAAACGGATGTACACGCAGAAATCAGGCCCTGGTACAAGCCAAAGTTCAAATGGACGAACAACCAGGGCTTTCCACCGGTGAACAAAGAAGAAGAAGATTTAACACATTATCTTTATCAACCCTTCCCTACCCCAGTGTGGGTTCTAAGTTCCATTGGAGGAGAAAGGGGGGGGGGGCAGCAGACCGCTTGGTCACAAAAACCGCACACGAGTGAAAGAACAATAAGTTTGTCAAGTAAAAGATCTTTGTCTCCACAGTGACACGTACCGGGAAAACGACGCCGGACTCATATTTGACATACCTCGGTGTGGGTGATGGGGTTAACATCGCACCGGCCGCCTTTGCATCCCACGACATTACCTGGTATCCATTTGAAGCTGTGAAAACCTGGAAGCTGAAGCCAATTCTGAAAATAAACAATGTTTCACCTCGCTGCGGATTCGAATCCATAATCTTTGAACCAGCAGGCGTTGGCTTGGCCGCAGCGCTATCGCAGCTACACGAAAGAGGAATGCGACAAGAATGTCTGTCACAAACGGTGACCGTGCTATTGATTTTCCTTACGCTGTGAACGTATGGGAATGTACACAGATGCTGGCTTTCCGAGCATGATTCAGTTGACGACGTTGTCGATTAATTAAGATCCGACGCTTCGCGGGAAAAGGTTAATTCACGGCTATTGATTATTATCAAGAAAAGTAGAAGTACGAAGACGAGATTAAGGGGCAAAGTAAATAATAACCAATCAACAAAATAAGCAACCGAGTAGAAAAAAAAAAAACGAATTACACAACTTATCAATTAACGAACTAACCAACTAATAGACTAAGTGACCAACTGACCAACCCACACGCTAAGAAACCAACAAACAAAACAACCAATCAAGTAACTAACCAACAAACTAACAAACATAAAAACCAATCAAGTAGCCAACTAACAAACTAACCAATCAACCAACTAACCAGCCAATAAACTAAGCAACCAACACACTAACCAATAAACAAAACAACTAATCAAGCAACTAACTAACAAATAAAATAATCACGTACCTAGCCAACCAACCCGGGGGGGGGGGGCGGGAGGGCGACGAGGGGAGAGAGGTAAAGGTAACGACAGAGGAAAGTTGGAATGGGAAAAAATGACGGTGAAAGAAAAAAGAGATAGCACAACCAGACATGAAGTGGAAAACAAAGACTGACATCAGGACAGAGAATTATGTAGATTTGGGAGAAAGGGGAGGGGGGGGGGGTCGGAAAGATAAAGAGAGAGAAAGAGAGAGAGAGAGAGAGAGAGAGAGAGAGAGAGAGAGAGAGAGAGAGAGAGAGAGAAAGAGAGACACTGAGAAGAGAGAGACACTGAGAAGAGAGAGAGAGAAAGCCAGAGACAGAGAGAAGAGAAAGACAGAGAGAAAGAGAAAGCTAGAGGCAAAGAGAAGAAAGAAACAGAGAAAGAAAGAGAGAGTCAGAGAGAATAAAGAGAGAGAGTGAAAGAGACAGAGAGAGAGAGACAGAGAGAAGAGAAAGACAGAGTAAAGAGAAAGACAGAGTGAAGAGAAAGACAGAGTGAAGAGAAAGACAGAGTGAAGAGAAAGACAGAGTGAAGAGAAAGACAGAGCAAGCTAGAAACAAGAACGCTAGAGACACAGAGAAGAGAGAGAGAGAGAGAGAGAGAGAGAGAGTGAAAGAGACAGAGAGAGAGACAGAGTGAAGAGAAAGACAGAGTAAAGAGAAAGACAGAGTGAAGAGAAAGACAGAGTGAAGAGAAAGACAGAGCAAGCTAGAAACAAGAACGCTAGAGACACAGAGAAGAGAGAGAGAGAGAGAGAGAGAGAGAGAGAGAGAGAGAGAGAGAGAGAGAGAGAGAGAGAGAGAGAGAGAGTGAGGTTAAAAATAAAAGAACTTATTCTACCATAAACCCTGCTTTTAAAATGCAGTCTAGCGAGTTTCTCAATGAATGTGTCCGCGTGACTGAACCACACACAAGTGTGGGATTTATCTGTGTACTATGTCTAAGTCCACCGCAGGGGTGAATACAACACAATCTTTGACTGAAATATCTTCTAGGGCACACAGTACGTTGTATATCCAGTATGTGTGGGTGTATATGTTGTTGTTCGTGAGTGGTTATATGGTGTGTTTGTGTGTTAAAGGGTTTGGTTCCCCTTTCAATTCGTCTATTTTATTGAATACAAAATCAGGGGGTACAAGATTCTTTCTGACTGAAAGTTCTTTAAGTCACCATCGTCTTCTCCATTAATCCTGTATTGCCCTTTGAGGTAGGTGAATGTAAGGCCCCATTTCCAAGCCAAAATGTCCCCACAACAGACCTATTCTCTCAATTACCTACCAGCCTTACAACATTCATGCCAAAAACATTCTCCTCAGGCATCTATCTCTCCATCCTTAGGGCTGACCCTGCCACCAGCACGATTTTCTCTGAACTTCCTCTAGTGACCTACAGACATGACCGTAACCTCAAGGACGTTCTGGTCAAGAATCGGTTGTGTCCCGCGTCTGAGTCCCACTTCGGGACGGTCTCTTGCCTCAGACATGAATGTAGGACTTGCCCATATGTGGTTCAGGGGAACAATCTGGAATTATCGAATGCCACCTTCCACATACGTGAGGCAGTCTATTGTTGCACGAGCCGCAATGTCGTTTACGCCATCAACTGCAAGAGATGTGGCGTAAAATGGGTGTACGACTGGCTGACAGGTTCAGCCATCTTTTGGATGTGCAGAATTGTACCCTGAAACCAGTACCGTTGCATTTCAATTTCATTAAGGTGTCCGCGACATGGAGATGACGACAATTAAACTTAGCCACTCTAGCGACAGAGTCCATAGGTCTCTTAAAAATCGCTTTATTTTTCCCCTGGGTATACAAACACCTAGGCGACCGAACTGGCAACAATCTTTTACCTAAAATGATCGAGTCACAGCCCTTGGCATTCTCGAGCTATTTAATCTTAGGCCACGCGTGTCTTTTTATTTCACTGCCTAGACATCAGCCTGGCTACCATCGGCAGACACTGGTATTTACGGTCTCAGATATTTCATTTATCCATCGCTTGCGTAATCACCTCTGGATCTGCTCCCATTATGTCTAAGTGACAGGGCTCTCTGAAGTGCAGTATCTGATGGTAGTTTTAATATATGTCCAAACGATTTGATCTGCTGCCTCTCGATGTAGTTTAATACTAGTTCCGTCCCATCTTCTTTCCCAATAACAACATTTCTGATAAAATATTTTCTAGTTACATTTAGGATTCGATGTAGACACTTCATTACAGTTTCGATTTTTCTTTTTTTTTTTTTTTTTTGTTGTAAATGTCCATCTTTGGCATTGATAACACAATGTTGGTAAACATACTGTATTGAATAGTGCTCTTCTGGCGTCAGTTGTTTCATGTTTGTTCTGCAAAATTTGTGACATTTGATTTGATTTGCTTTATTACATCTGTGATCTACTTCTGCTTCGATTCTTCCACTTGGTGATATTATGGTCTCTAGATACAAAAGTTTTGCTCGCTAGAGTGTTGGCTTTCTCTGCATATCTTTTTTTTTTGTTTTTTTTGTTCTTCTGTTTTTGGATTTGTCATTCACTTCTGTTTGTTTTGTCCGTGTTAATTTCCATGTTTTGTGCTTTTGCTGCTATGTTAAAATCATGCAACTCAAATTCTGTAACAAGACCAACGTCCAGAAGTGGGCGAACAACCAGAACTTTCCACCAGTTTACAGCAGGCGAACACTAAAAAGAAGGAGAAGAAAAAGAAGAAGAAAAAACAAGCAGAAGAAGAAGACGACGACGAAGAAGAAGAAGAAGGAGAAAAAGAAGAGGAAGAAGAAGAAGAAGAAGAAGAAGAAGAAGAAGAAGAAGAAGAAGAAGAGGAGGAGGAGGAGGAGGAGGAGGAGGAGGAGGAGGAGGAGGAGGAGGAGGAGGAGGAGGAGGAGGAGGAGGAGGAGGAGGGAGGAGGAGGAGGAGGGTGAGGAGGAGGAGGAGGAGGAGGAGGAGGAGGAGGAGGAGGAGAGATGAGGAGGAGGAGGAGGAGGGAGGAGGAGAGGAGGAGGAGGAGGAGGAGGAGGAGGAGGAGGAGAGGGGAGGAGGAGGAGGAGGAGGAGGAGGAGGAGGAGGAGGAGGAGGAGGAGGAGGAGGAGGAGGAGGAGGAAGAAGAAGAAGAAGAAGAAGAAGAAAGAAGAAGAAGAAATAAGAAGAAGAAGAAGAAGAAGAAGAAGAAGAAGAAGAAGAAGAAGAAAAGAAGAAGAAGAAGAAGAAGAAGAAGAAGAAGAAGAGGAAGAAGAAGAAGAAGAAAGAAGAAGAAGAAGAAGAAGAAAGAAGAAGAAGAAGAAGAAGAAGAAGAAGAAGAAGAAGAAGAAGAAGAAGAAGAGAAGAAGAAGAAGAGAAGAAGAAGAAGAGAGAAGAAGAAGAAGGGGGGGGGCGGAGAAGAAGAAGAAGAAGAAGAGAAGAAGAAGAAGAAGAAGAAGAAGAAGAAGAAGAAGAAGAAGAAGAAGAAGAAGAAGAAGAAGAAGAAGAAGAAGAAGAAGAAGAAGAAGAAGAAGAAGAAGAAGAAGAAGAAGAAGAAGAAGAAGAAGAAAGAAGAAGAAGAAGAAGAAGAAGAAAGAAGAAGAAGAAGAAGAAGAAGGAAGAAGAGAAAGAAGAAGAAGAAGAAGAAGAAGAAGAAGAAGAAGAAGAAATCCCGCCGCCTCCTCTTTTTTTCTTTTAAGAAGAAGAAAGAAGAAAGAAGAAGAAGAAGAAGAAGAAGAAGAAGAAGAAGAAGAAGAAGAAGAAGAAGAAGAAGAAGAAGAAGAAGAAGAAGAAGAAGAAGAAGAAGAAGAAGAAGAAGAAGAAGAAGAAGAAGAAGAAGAAGAAGAAGAAGAAGAAGAAGAAGAAGAAGAAGAAGAAGAAGAAGAAGAGAAGAAGAAGAAGAAGAAGAAGAAGAAGAAGAAGAAGAAGAAGAAGAAGAAGAAGAAGAAGAAGAAGAAGAAGAAGAAGAAGAAGAGAAGAAGAAGAAGAAGAAGAAGAAGAAGAAGAAGAAGAAGAAGAAGAAGAAGAAGAAGAAGAAGAAGAAGAAGAAGAAGAAGAAGAAGAAGAAGAAAGAATATCCAATTTGCCTCAAAATGGAAACACGTCTCTTCAACAGTGCCCACCTCTGGCGTAGTCTACAGTTTATACGCCACCACACCTATCTATGACTCCAACCTCGCTAAATAAACACAACTATAGCAGGGAACTAGCAACCAGACAGACAACGAAATGTCAACGCACATTTAGCAATTCAAATTTACACACATTTTTAGCTTTCTAGCACGCAGCTTGCACTTCTGGCCAATTTGGTCTGGAAAATAAATTATGCGATTATATATTATCTTCCCTGTTTAACGTTGCCGTAAATAGCTCTGGTATATTCGGAATAGTTAAATAAAGGATTGGCACCCCTATGTGGCAAAACGAATTCGGAAGAATGAAAACATGAAGGCAAGAGTAATGAGCTTCCACGAATCTACATTTTTATTACCTCTCTCTGCATTTTTTCCCGCAAAGGTGTGTCCGCAAAGTCCACCGCCACACCCCACCCCCCCCAATTCCCCCCCCCCCCCCAGCCGTAATAATACAATTCCCCCTCCCTTGCTTTGATCTTGTTATGTTAGGTTTCGCAATAGCTCTTCCTGTTCCTAGTTTTGGCATGTTTATTCCAACGGATATTCTTGTCTGCTTGTCGTGAGAAGAAGAAGAAGAAGAAGAAGAAGAAGAAGAAGAAGAAGAAGAAGAAGAAGAAGAAGAAGAAGAAGAAGAAGAAGAAGAAGAAGAAGAAGAAGAAGAAGAAGAAGAAGAAGAAGAAGAAGAAGAAGAAGAAGAAGAAGAAGAAGAAGAAGAAAGAAGAAGAAGAAGAAGAAGAAGAAGAAGAAGAAGAAGAAGAAGAAGAAGAAGAAGAAGAAGAAGAAGAAGAAGAAGAAGAAGAAGAAGAAGAAGAAAATGAAGCATGCAAAGACAAGGTGAAAGCAACCTGAAAAAAAAGGGGGTGGGCTGTAGGTAAGTGGGGCGCCCCTCCCCCACAAAATAATGAGGGTGTGGGAGGGAGGAGGGTAGGAGCACCATCCCCTCTCCACAAATGTGAAGGTCGGCTAGGTTTTATCAAGCGAACGGCACTCGATAGATGCTGTGGTTAAAACAGCGCCGGTCGCCTTTTCTTCCCATAATATTTCCTGGGGTCTATTTTAGGCCAGGTCGACCTGGAGGCATCCATTGGCCAATGAATAATCTGCCTCAGTGTGGGTTTGAACAAGAGAGTGAGACAGAGACTAAGACATGAGAGAGAGAAAAACACACAGAGAGGCACACAGATATACAGAGAGGGACACAGACAGAGAGAGAGAGAGACATAGCGATACACAAAGAGAAAGAGAGAGAGACAACAAGAAACAGAAAGAAGGACATAGAGATACAGATAGAGATAGAGAAAGACAGTAACACACACACACACACACAGAGAGAGAGAGAGAGAGAGAGAGAGAGAGAGACCACGAGAACAGAGAGAAGGACATAGAGATACAGATAGAGATAGAGAGAGAGAGACAGTAACAGAGAAAGAGAGACAGCGAGAAACAGAAAGAAAGACATACACAGAGATACACAGAGAGACAGAGGCAGCAGCAGAGACAGAGAGAGAGAGAGAGGAACAAAGAGATACACAGATACATAGAGAGACAGCAACAGAGAGAGAGAGAGGAGGGGGGGGAACACATAGATACACAAAGAGACCGAGAAACAGAGAGAGGGGGGAACATAGAGATACACAGAGAGAATAGAGACAGTGAGAAACAGAGAGAGGGGCATAGAGATGCAAAAAGAGATAGAGAGAAAAATAGACAGAACGAGACAGAGAGGGAGATAGAGATATACAGAGAGATAGAGATAGACAGCAACAGATAGAGAAACAGAGAGGGAGGGACACATAGATATACAGAGAGATAGATGCAGCAATTGAGAGAGAGAGACAGAGAAAGAAGGACATAGAGATACAGAGAAAGACAGCAACAGAGAGAGAGAGAGAGAGAGAGAGAGAGAGAGAGAGAGAGAGAATCAGAGAGAGGCACAGAGAACGAACGAACTTTATTTTCAAAGGGTTACAAATTAGGTACGCAGGCCTGTCTTACATTCGGCCCTTCCAAACTCCCATCTTTCACACAGCAGTTGTATCTCATCAATAAAGCAAGAGAGATACACAGAGATACTCAGGGCGATAGAGACATCAACAGAGAAAGAGACGGCCAGAGACAGACATGGAGACTGACAGAGACAGCGACAGGCAGACACAGAGAGGGAGAGATACAGACAGCCTGAGAGAGATACACAGATGGAGACACACAGACAGAGAGACAGACAGAAACACAGGTCTACACGTAACCATCGATTAAAACAAACATGACCATGCTGCAGAACAAACACTCACACGTTCAATCATCATCATCATCTAATTTACTCGTCTGCCATTAACTCTTTAAGTCCCAAGAAATGCATCATACGTTCATAGGTTCATACCTAGATGTCCAATAAAGGCAAGATGCGCCGATTTTACGTCTCCCTTGGGCCTGTCATGCTAAATCCCCTGGGACTTAAAGGAAGTTTGCGATCCCTTGCTTAATGGGCAGCAATGGCTATTGTCATTCCGTGTCGACCTAGAAGTGCTCTTTAATGTCATTAATTCATCTTCTCCTCGGGCGGCCTCTTGCCTCCACTTCAGATCTGTTCATGTGTAGCGCCCGCGTTGATAGATGATCTGGCTGCATTATAATATCAGAACTACACAAACATGCTTCACACAATCTCAACAGCCAGTGTACGCCCTGAGCGGGTAGAAAGTGTTAGGAAATCATCTGGATCCATACACCTGGCGGTGCAGGCGTGAAGGGTAAAGAGGGAGTGGACCCATTGGCCAGGAATGCACCAACGCATGTGGGAAAAAAGCATGGACAGAGCAGATACCAACGTTGTGTGGCCTGGGTTAGTCGATAATGACGAAAATCTGACACTATCACGACTGCGTGACATGGGAGTAAGGTGCGGTGAAGTACGTCTATGATGCATTCGAGGAGGAAATAGGAGAAACTATAACCAGCTCCTCATGACGGAAAACATTATGAGGTAACTTGGAACGGCTGCTGCATCAGAGGACTAAGCACGCCTGGGAATGCCCAATGTGCAGGGACATTGATTGTGATAACACATCAGAAAACTTTACTTGTACAACCCCGGGATATCACTTGTACAACCCCAGGACACTGTAGCTGAACTCCAAATATCGATTTCCTGACAGAAACACTCTGAGAGAGAGAGAGAGAGAGAGAGAGAGAGAGAGAGAGAGAGAGAGAGAGAGAGAGAGAGAGAGAGAGAGAGAGAGAGGTTATTTAGAAAGGCGATAGTAAAACGAGACGCGATAACACCACGGCTGCCAATACTTGGGTTTTGCCCCAAGATCTGGGTTTTTAGATGACGACCTGGGTTCAGATTTTGGAATCTTGTGTGTTTATATATATATATAAGTGGGTTAGTATTTTGTTTCGTAACTATTCACATTTTTTCATAATTCTTAGGTGTTTTTTTTTTTGTTCTCTCGGGGTGGGGGGTGAGGGGGGTCTTGAGTCATGGTGTCCACCTCGAGTGCTAGAGGTTCGGGGTTCAATCCCTGGTAAGGGCTGGGATTTTTTCACGTGGAATTTGACTTCTAGTCATTCCCTCTGGTCTCTGGGTAGTGAGATCGGACGCCCGTTTGCATTTTTTTATGCACGTAATAAAATCCACTGGCAGTTGGAAATCGAAAAGAGTAGCCTAACAGCGCAGCTCATGCACAATTTTGAGTTAGAAATCTACCCAAAGTATTTCAGGATCCCGCCGGTGCTACAGAGCCTGTGCACTATGCTGAGCTTCTTCGGACTCAGACTTGAGTTAGAAGAAGAACGGAGCACTTATGGGCTACTACCAGTGTGACATGATATTGATCCGTTGGTCAAACTTCAAACCTTGTTTTTGTTCTTTTTGTTTTTTGCTTATGTATTGCTTGGGCTGTTTGGTCAACTTAGCTTGGGTTTTGATAAAATCCCATTGGCAGACCTGAATTACACGACAAAAGTCGGCAAGTTCAGGGTGTCCCAAAAGTTCCCAAACACAGGACATATCATTAACGCCACTGCAAGCAAGTCTCCAGCTGTGCTTTCATGTGTGCTTCTGCAGTGAAGGACAGGCGTGAAATGTGTTTACAGAACAATGGGAGTCGTGTTAAGCTTATCTTCTTCATCGTCATCATATTCTTCTTCTTCTTCAACATCTTCTTCTTCTTCTTTTTCTTCTTCTTCATCTTCTTCTGTTTCTTCTTCTTCTTCAGCAGCAGCAGGTTCAATGCTGCAGACATCACCCACCTCCATTCACCTCTCTGTTTGGCCTTCCCTTTCCAGCTGGTGACATTAAGTGTTTGCAGGTCAGTCTGGATATTATCTCCCTATCGTCTTCTTGGTCTGCCTTGTGGTCTACGACCATTCATGTCCCTTGTATATACAATGTCCCCCCCCCCCTCCCCCCTAATCATCTGACGTTCTGTCAATATGCCCCAGACAAATCGTCCCGAAACAGAGCATAACATACAAATAAAATCCCCGTGTGGGTTCTGGTGCCCAATTGTTGGGAAAGCAAGAATAGACCCGCTGCCTCCCAAAAGGTATGTCGCAAAAGTTGACTAAGGAGCTTCATTCGAAATCGGAGTACATCTGCCTTAGAGGCAAGGAACCGTCAGTCTGCACACAAACGAGTCAGATCTGTCAAACGAATGTGCACGCAACATTCAGATTTTGAAACAGGACTAGACTCCAGAAGTGGACGAATAACATGAATTTTCCGACGGAGTTTACAGCCGGTGAACATAAAGAAGAAAAAGATGCAAATGAAAATAATTGTCGTTAAAATGTTTATTTTTCCTATGTATGAAACTTTATGGGCCACCCTTCTAGGTCGCACTCAAGCAGACGAGATTAGGCGCGCGATTTACGACTTAAGTGTCTTTCTCTGTACACCTGTCTTCTGTTTATCTTGAACAGAAGTGTTTTTATAAGTTGATTTACAGTCGCTCTTGTGTAGCATTTGAACACTTTTATTTGTTGGTCAACTGTCGTGAGACAAAAAGTGTTAACTTATTATCAACGTATGCCGTGCCGATAAGCGTTGGTTGACATGTTTCGCTGTCTCACATGATCACCTGAATCTGGATCAGGTCAATGTATTGTCTCGCCTCATCCATATAGACAAGCCATCCAGATATTTAACTCTGTTGCTTTCCCGTGCTCTTCTTCTCCCAACTGCCCTCACGTTTTCTAATCTTTTTATTCTCAAGACACACACAAATCTTTAGTCTACCTCTGATTTCTCCAGTCATTCAAGTTTTCAACTCTAGCGTATTATTATTATTATTATTTTATCAAAAAATCACACCAATGAAAGCAGCTAAATTAGTAGCAACTACACAGCAGATATGGTTTATTCATGACCTACTTTAGATATTAAGTAGGTCGCACTACTTTAGATCTTAAGTAGGTCATGTTTAATTTGACAAGAACACCTAGCAAACACGGTTATAGGTTCTTTCGCAATACCCTTACCCCCAGATGACGTAACAAGACAGTCCAATATTTTAGAAGGTGGTAAGACCGGGGTTCCCAGCTTTCTGATGCTTTTAACTACCCCAAAACATTTAGATCTGGACCTAATCCCATATCCAGCTGTCCCACGACAGAGTGCAGCCTAGGTCCCAAGACTGCATGCAACAAATCTACCACCCTCTAAAATATTGGACTGTCCCGTGACCTGTGGATTTCCCTTGTTTATGGTAGGA
The DNA here is from genome assembly GCA_905116865.2 of Candidula unifasciata. Taxonomy (NCBI): domain Eukaryota; kingdom Metazoa; phylum Mollusca; class Gastropoda; order Stylommatophora; family Geomitridae; genus Candidula; species Candidula unifasciata. The sequence continues at coordinate 521,721 of CAJHNH020003835.1, forward strand.
TATTGCGAAAAAACCCAATGAGATTGTCACAGCCACCACGCAGACCTGGTTAATTTTAAGTTGACAGAACCACCCAGCAGAAACGTATGTAAACAAGCTGACACAGAATTACCTAACAACGACCCGCCTACCATGTCATCATTTATCTTGATCTGCTGTCTCATAAAAGGCGTTAACAAGCGGTGGTACAACTCACGAAAGTCATCTCATCTAGTCGGCCGCGTGATTTCGTAGATGATTTCCAGGGACACTCCTATAGTCTAGGGGTGTCGCATGTTCCCCGTTTTCACAGTAAGCATATCCACCACCGACGACAAGCGGCGTTTAAAAAAAAATGAATGTTTCAATACAAACCGTCGCACCTTCGGCGCTTCCTCGTGGCACTTATTTCTCGCACAGAGGCACCTTCAGCGCCAGAGACCTAATCACAACAACATATTCCAGAAACAAAAGTCGTTCACAGAAAATAGAGTTGCGAAAAGAAAGCTGTGCAGTTTCATCTAGAAGACAGTGTGTTGACCTCGTCGAACGAACCCGAGCCACTTTTCCTCACGCTGTGAAAGGACGGAGAAGAAAAACATCTCACAAAACCCCTAAAACATAGGACAGCCCTGGAAACCGCTAGGAAATCTCGCCGACGACCAACGCGACTTTTGTCTCAGACTTTAAAGAGCACCCCCCTCTCACTCTCTCTCTCTCTCTCGTATTCTTACACAACGCACATACTGTCTCTCACACTCTGTCCATCTCTCTCACATTCCCGTTTTCTTCCTCACACACGCTTTCTTTCTCACATTATGCCACACACACACATACACTTTCTCACAACTCTTTCACACACACACACATACACACACACAAGGGTCTCACACTCAAACTCCCTTTCTCAACGTGTGGGTTCCGGGGCCCCATGTGGAGGGGCAGTGTGGCAAGAATAGACCCCCAGCCTCCCTAATAAGCATGACGTAGGAGTCGACTAACTGGAGGGTTTCCTTCGAAAGAGTGCATCTGCCCGAGCGGCAAGGAACAACCAACTGCACGCAAAAAAAGGCAGTAAAACGGATGCACAAGCAAAACTCAGGCCCTGGCACAAAGCCAGCCAAAGTGTAAATGGACGAACAACCAGAACTTTCCGCAAAGAAGAAGAGGAAAAAGAAACCATCTATCTCTACATCTCCTTCCTCACATTCTTTCTCTCCTCTTTCATGACAGACTCGCATACACATGCTTTCTCTCTCTCTCTCTCTCTCTCTCTCTCTCTCTCTCTTTCTAAACCACCCCTCCCCTCCCCACGTGTGAACACCAGCTAGCAAGCTTCTTGAAGTTACTAAACAGATAACACTCAAACAGGAAGTGACGTCAGTGTGAGATAGAGCGTGAGATATCAAGTTTTGATAACACGAGGGTTATACGCGCGAAAGTATTTCAAGACTGCAGCCAGATTTACATTTAGGAGCACTGATTGGCACTTTCAGAATGTTAGCTAAACACTGGTGGTTTTATATCCAATCTTCTAAGCTCTAAGTAATACGGATGTCGAATTAGCTAAACATTTAACAAATAAACTGGTATCTGCATTTGGTTTCGTTTATGTTTGCGGTGAGCTGTCAGGTTAGGTTGAGAAACAATTTCCCCCGTTTTGTGGGTCGTATACTGGCATAAACATTTCGAGGCGTAATATTTCACAGCAGGGAAGTATTCGCTATAGAACTGCCTTAGCATATTCATTTTTTATTTCTTTTTTTATCATTTAGAAAAGGCCCTCTTTTTCTTCTGCTTCTACTTCTTCTTCTTTCTCTTTTTCTTCCCTTTATCATCCAGTAGAGCATATCATACGTGGCGATATATATATATATATATCCATTGAACTCAAATGTTCGAGTCCGACTAGTAATTCCAAAGTACTGCGATCGAAACCCACTGCTAGGTGAGTGGATTTTTATCACGGTATGGGGCGTTGCAGGTCGACCCAGCCTAAAATGGGTACCAGGATGGCTGTCCTGTAGAAGTAAAGACGGCCGGCGTAATGCTGATCACATTTCCCACCTAGTACCGATTGGTCTGTAAAAATATGAGTGCTCTTCCCATATGACCGATGCAACTAAAGTCGTGAAAAGGGATCTTTACTTTTTTATTGAACTGAAATGCTACAGAAACGTTTTTAGAACACCATGGTCCAATAAGAAGACAAAAACCGATATCCTGCTACAATCTATGCGGCGTCCGTGGCTAAGGTGTTGCGAGTCCGACTCGTAAGCCAGCATACCGCGATCGAAACCCACTGCAGGCTGCGTGGATTTTTGTCGTGGTATGGGACGTCGCAGGTCGACCCAGCCTAAAATGGGTACCATTTTCCTGGGAAAGCAAAGACAGCCGGCGTAATGCTGACCACATTACCCACAGAGTGCTGATGGTCTGTAAAAATATGGGACGCTCTGCCCATATGCCCGATGCGCCGGAAGGCGTGAAAAGGGAACTTTTACTTTACTGCTACAATCTACGATCTGAGCATTGAGGAGGATGGCTTAAAAACACTCAACATTCTTCCCGAAGGCTGAGGTATTTTGGCCACGTTAAGCGTCAAAGTAGCCACAAACATGGCTTTAAAAAAATCTGATCCCTGTCAACTTCAAAAATTCATATCTTAAAAAACTAACTAGTCAATACAAATATTGAAACGCTAAACTGTACAATCTTTTTTTTTTTGTCAATTGAGACGAGACAGAGAACTCTTGAAAGCTGTATAAATTTTATTTTGATATAAGGAATTAAATCGTGTAAATTAGTTTTAAAAAAAAGTATTTGGAAGCCACGGAGATGTTGTTTTAGGGCTTGTTTTATAGACCAATGATAAGACACGCCCATCTTGAGCTATTTATAAATAGAGTCGACCGTGGATGAGAATACCGTGGACAGATAAAAAGAGTAATTATTGAGGAAGACTGGAAAGAAACTGACAGGAAGAGAACTGATTGCCTACATCAGAAAGAGACAATCTAAATTCTTTGGTCATGTGATGAGACGGAGAAATCTGAAGTACATCGTGACAGTCTGAAAACTGGAGGGGAGGAGAGGCACACACAGAGAGAGAGAGAGAGACCGAGAGAATGCTGAACAGCCTGACATCATGTTATGGAAGATCATCTGTGTCAGAGTTGATTAAAAGTACACGAGACAGAAAGTTGTGTATAGTCATGACTACCAGCGCCACACAGCGTGGACTTTAAGAAGATCATGATTGTGCACAAATTAACACCACTTTCAATGTACATTTCACCCCCGTGTGGGTTCCGGGGCCCCATTGTGGGAAAAACAAGAATAGACCCACTGCCTCCCCAAAAGCATGTCGTAAGAGTCGACTAAATTGGGAGCTTTCTTTGAAGTCGGAGTGCATCTGTCGGAGAGGCAAGGAACCAACAGTCTGTATTCAAGAGAATGAGATCTGTAAAACTGATGCACACGCAACACTCAGGTTCTAGAGCAGGACTGCAGCTCAGTAGTGGACGAGCAACCAGAACTTTCCACCAGAGTTTACAGCTGGTGAACGCGAAAAAAAAGAAGAAGAAGAATGTAAACTTCAAAAATCACCCCCTCCCCCTGGCATTTTTGTTACAGCGTATTTCACTTTTTTCAGAGTCCATGTGAAAATGGAGACAACTATGGCTTAGGCGTTGTGAATGCGCTTCGTAATACCAGGCTGTCAGGTTCGATCCCAGCTACAGGCGATTTGACAGTAAACCATCTTACGTTGGTTGCCACAGTGGTACTGAGAGCTTACCATTCAATAAGCAATGGCAAACTACTGAACGTAAAATTTTCTTAGAAAACTGCAACAGCCAAAAAATTCTAGAGTTGGTTTTGCACCGTCCTGTAAAGAAGGTCTATTCAACTAAGTATACTCAGGGGCCAATATTTGGAAAATGGTGATCTCAGGCGCAAGAGGCAGTAGGAGCTCCAGCATATGCATTACAACTGGCAATGATCTGCAGGCCGTTTGCTAGGTCTACGCAGGTCAGAGTTGGCCCACGGGGCGCTAGTTGAAAAGTCTTGCTGCAAAGGATACATAACTAGCAATTGTTGAAATGTCAAACAAGGATGCAATGCAATTTTGCTATGCACTAAAAAATACAAAGAAAGAGTGACTGGCCGGTATATCGTGGCGAGAGCCATGTTCTGTGAAGGCCATACTGATTGGTTATATATATATATATATCTATGTGGTTTGGTCATCTAGTAAGAATGCAGCCAGAACATCAACCAATGCAGGCACTACAGATGAAAAGATCTGATGTGAAAGAAGAGGCCGCCCTAGAAGAAAATGGAATGATGACATTAAAGAGGTTCGACACCTACACAGAATGACAATAGATTATGCTGCCCATCAGGCAATGGATTGCAGACTGATCCTCCCCAGGTCGCTCAACAGCAGAAGTGGAAATTTGTGATGATGATAAAAAACTGTCACCAATATTAAGATACCCAAGTACAACCATGAGTGCAAAGATATATATATATATATATGTGTGTGTGTGTGTGTGTGTGTGTTGCGTGTTCTAGAGTCAGCAGAACAATCTTTATATCTGAACAGACAATGCTTACGAAATTACCCAGATTAGACATGTTCGATTTCTATTTTCTTTTTCTATTTAGCCAAACTAAGCCACAGCAACGCGTGGCCGGCTACAGCAAGCGTGTGTGTGTGTGTGTGTGTGTGTGTGTGTGTGTGCGGGCGTGTGTGTGTGTGTGTGTATGTTTGTGTCTAGTTAACTTTCGCAACTATACGCTTTTACAGAATATGGTAACCAATTACCAACCGTAAACTTAGCCGCCTCTTACGACACGCCTAGGTAGTGTAAATTATTTATATTTCTTGCCTTCCCTTAGGGTGCCACAGCACGCAACCATTCACTTTTTTTTTCAAGGAGAGGCATATCTTTATTCCTACACATTTATCTAACAAAAGTTAAAACACACTTATTACCTGCAAAGATCAAGGAATATTCGTCTATCAGCGATAAGAAGTTTCTAATCCACTTAACAAACATCCGTATCACCTGGACTCGATCGAAATCAGTTAGCCCGACAGGAATTGTCGCTTACTTCGTGCGGACTGAACACACAGCAACACACACTTCCTGGCCCGGCACAGATTTGAGGCGACGAGTCCTGGGGTTTACAACTGTCGCTGGTTGTGACAACAAACGTGTGGGTTCCTAACCCACTTACTGTCGGTGGCAGTTCTGGATGCGACACTGTGGGGTCTGCTGCGGGTAATCAGAGAGCGCCAGTGTTATCGCCGCAGGCGTGGTGGATAGGGTTGCCAATACTTGGTTTTTACCCCCAGATCTGGGTTTTTATTTGACGCCTTGGGTTCAGATTTTCAGATCTTTTTTTTTTTTTTAAATATATCCTAATATAAAAGTGGGAGTCGCCGTGGCCGAGCGGCTAGATGCTCGCCGTGGATCGGAAGGTCGTGAGTTCGCTCCCTGGCGGAGCAGGACTTTTTTCAGAAATGACCTTGGCTCCCAGGTCGACCCAGCCTTGAGTAGGTACCGGGTGCAGTCCCGGGAAAGTGAAGGCGGCCGGCGTGATACTGACCACATCACCCATCTTGTGCCGATTGGTCTATAAAAATATAGGTCTAGCCCTATATGCCCTATACACCTTAAGGCATGGAAAAGGGTCCTTTACTTCCTTTACTTATATAAAAAAAGTGGATGAATGTTTCGTTTCGTAGCTATAAGGTTAGTTGCGTATCATTTACATGACGTTGCAGAACCAACCCCAACAGCCCATGGCTGTTGTGTGGTTTTTCTAGGCAAATTTACTTCCAGTAGTTTGCCATTTCTTCCTGGACGGTCGGCTTCCTTGATACCACTGTCGAAACTAACGCAAGGCGCATGGCCCGCAGCTGGGACCGAACCCAACATCCCGGCATTACGAAGTGTTCGCATCGACTTGGCCACAGAGCCGACATTTCGTAGCTGTAAAATTTGTATTTTCAACAATCTGGGGTTTTGTGTGCTTTTGTTTGTTCTTTGTCTTTGTATTGCTTGGGTTTTTGTTCAGCATAGCTGGGTCCCCCCCCCCCCATTCCCTGCCTCCCTCACTCCCTCCCTCCCCAAATTCCATTGGCAGCCCCGAAGCTCTGTGTTTTCAGCGTCTATATAATTTAGTTCATGTGAGTGGAAGAAAGTGTGACATTTGGCGCATCTTCTTCTTTCTTCTTTTGTCAAAATCTGCTTGTGCCGCTAGGCGTCGCAGTCTATCAGATGATCGGCAACCGAGCCAGGGCGCGCTCAGTCGCTTCATATGCCGTGATGTTATGAAGTCTCAAGTTGTCCGTGACTCCTTCAATCCATAATCTTCTTGGTCTTCCCCTGCCTCTTGGTGTTTTGATTTTCATGTTGTATGCTCTTGATGCTGGCATCGTTGGTTCCATTCTCATTAGGTGACCAAACCATTTCATTCTTTGCTTCTCAATAAATTTAACGATGGGTATGGTTCCAATAGTTCTTGTAATCACATCGTTTCTCACTCGATCTCTTCTGGTTTTATTCGCAGCCATTCTCAAACATCTCATTTCACAGGTGGTTAGTCTTCTCTCGTGTTCTTTTGTTAATGTCCAAGTCTGACATTGATAACCTAATGTCGGTATAAAGATTGTATTTATAATTTGTCTTTTTATCTCAGCTGGGACAGCAGGGTGTTTTAAAATTGGGGCAAGCTGGTATGCGACATTGTTGGCTTGTTGGATTCTTGCTTCGATCTCTCTGTCTATTTTACCATTGAATGTAAAGATGCTTCCCAAGTATTTAAATTCTTGAACTTGTTTTAGGCTGTGATCTAGAATCTTTATGTCGGTGGTCTGTTGCTCTCTACTTATGCTCATGACTTCTGTCTTTTCAGTATTGATCTTCATATGATGCTTGAGGCAACTGTCGTGTAGTAGGTTTATGTGGTCTTGCAGCTGTTTACTATCACTGTGAAATATGCATTGAAGTCCTCCTGTTTATCGACATCTGTTGGCGCATCATAACTGCAAATGAGCAGTTTATATGCGCTTTTAAATGTACTTGTTGTACGATCTCTTAACGGTTCTGTTAGACCTTCTCTCCTACACTGGATTTTTACTTTTCGGTGTGTGGTACATGTCTCTATCCTCTTTGTGTTTCTCTCGTTATCTGTATGTGTTTTTTCCCCTTCTCTGAGTGATTCCTTGAATCCCTGGGTGATCTTCATGATTTCTGCTTGTTTTTCCTAATATCATCGTGTTTTTTGTAATCTCTGCATGTTTCTCTCGTTCTCTGTGTGTTTCTCTTATTATCTGTGAGTTTGCACCTTCTCTGTGTTTGTCTCCTTCTCTGTGAGTTCGCTCCTTTTTTATTTGTTTGTTTCCTTCTCTGTGTGTTCGACCCTTCTCTGTGAGTTCGCTCCCTTTCTGTGTGTTTCTCTTGATCCCTGCGTGTTTCTATCGTTCGTTGTGACTTTCTCATAATCTGTTTTCATTAATCACCGATTCTCTTTTTTCTCCGTGTGTTTCTGCTCTACGTGTGTTTCTGTTCTACTTGTGTTTCTGTTCTACGTGTGTTTCTATTCTACGTGTGTTTCTGCTCTACGTGTGTTTCTGTTCTACGTGTGTTTCTGCTCTACGTGTGTTTCTGCTCTACGTATGTTTCTGTTCTACGTGTGTTTCTGTTCTACGTGTGTTTCTGTTCTACGTGTGTTTCTGTTCCATGTGTGTTTCTGCTCTGCGTATGTTTCTGCTCTACGTGTGTTTCTGTTCTACGTGTGTTTCTGTTCCATGTGTGTTTCTGCTCTACGTGTGTTTCTGTTCTACGTGTGTTTCTGCTCTACGTGTGTTTCTGTTCTACGTGTGTTTCTGCTCTACGTGTGTTTCTGCTCTGCGTGTGTCTCTGTTCTACGTGTGTTTCTGTTCTCTGTGTGTTTCTGTTCTAC
>CAJHNH020003836.1:0-40000 GCA_905116865.2 Candidula unifasciata
CCCCTTCCGTGATGATAAATGGGGACTATCCGCGACGATACAGGGTACGGGGAAATGGCACCTGGGGAGGAGTGGTCCCCGCCAGGGTTTTAAGTACTGCCCAAGACGAACATGCTGTTGACAAACAAAGTCCATCGCAACTGACCGCCAAAGATGGAGAAGGGCTGTTCAGACAGTCAACAGAAACTGGTGAACATACGACATGCAGTGTTACGGCCCATGAGGAATAATTGATGATTAAGTAAGAAAGTTCCTTGTTTATTTCTTGAGATCGTCTTCAACAGACATGACAATAATGCTCCTAATCTTATCCTGGTTAGTTCTCCATAGGTTATTAGACTAACAACTCCCATTTTGTTCTGACTGAAGTAACGATGGGTAGCTTCCGCATGGGTTTTCTGTCTCGCGGCTTCAATCGGTACACCCTGGATGTTCAGTCTGTTCAGTTAACAACAAAAATCATTTTTTTTTTACAAAACTGAATGCGTTATATGTTTATGTTCTTACATACTCCAGTGTTTATGTTCTGTCATACTACAGTGTTCAAATTCTAACATACTCAAGTGTTTAAGTTCTAACATAGTCCAGTGTTTAAGTTCTGACATACTCCAATGTTTGAGTTCTAACATACTCCAGTGTTTAAGTTCTGACATACTCCAGTGTTTAAGTTCTAACATACGCCAGTGTTTAAATTCTAACATACTACAGTGTTTAAGTGCTGATATACTCCAGTGTTTAAGTTCTGACATACTACAGTGTTTAAGTTCTAACATACTCCAGTGTTTATGTTCTCACATACTCCAGTGTTTTAAGTTCTAACAAACTACAGTGTTTAAGTTCTGACATACTCCAGTGTTTAAGTTCTGACATACTCCCGTGTTTAAGTTCTAACATACAACAGTGTTTAAGTTCGAACATACTCCAGTTTTTAAGTTCTAACATAGTCCAGTGTTTAAGTTCTGACATACTCCAATGTTTGAGTTCTAACATACTCCAGTGTTTAAGTTCTGACATACTCCAGTGTTTAAGTTCTAACATACTCCAGTGTTTAAGTTCTGACATACTCCAATGTTTAAGTGCTGACATACTCCAGTGTTTAAGTTCTGACATACTACAATGTTTAAGTTCTAACATACTCCAGTGTTTAAGTTCTGACTTACTCCAGTGTTTTAAGTTCTAACAAACTACAGTGTTTAAGTTCTGACATACTCCAGTGTTTAAGTTCTGACATACTCCAGTGTTTAAGTTCTAACATACTACAGTGTTTAAGTTCTGATATACTCCAGTGTTCAAGTTCTAACATACTACACCTACAGTGTTTCAGTTCTAACATACTACATTGTTTTCAGTTTCTGACATCCTCCAGTGTTTTAAGTTCTAACATACTACAGTGTTTTAGTTTCTGACATACGACAGTTTTTTAAGTTCTATACATTACCTACAAGTGTTTAAGTTCTGACATACTACAGTGTTTAAGTTCTAACATACTACAGTGTTTAAGTTCTGACATACTACAGTGTTTCAGTTCTAACATACGACAGTGTTTAAGTTCTGATATACTCCAGTGTTCAAGTTCTAATATACGACAGTATTCAAGTTTTGACATACTCCAGTGTTTAAGTTCTGACATACTTCAGTGTTTAAGTTCTAACATACTACAGTGTTTAAGTTCTGACATACTGCAATGTTTAAGTTCTAACATACTCCAGTGTTTAAGTTCTAACATACCACCAAGAGATTGTGTGTATTTCTAAGTTAATGTGCTAACTCTCACAAGAGGTTGTGTGTGTTTCTCTGTTTATATGCTAACTCTCACAAGAGGTTGTGTGTGTTTCTATGTTTATGTGCTAACTCTCACAAGAGGTTGTTTCTGTTTCTCTGTTTTTTTGCTAACTCTTACAAGAGGTTGTGTGTGTTTCTTTGTTTATATGCTAACTCTTACGAGAGGTTGTGTGTGTTTCTCTGTTTATATGCTAACTATCACAAGAGGTTGTTTGTGTTTCTCTGTTTATATGCTAACTCTCATAAGAGGTTGTGTGTGTTTCTCTGTTTATGTGCTAGCTCTCACAAGAGATTGTGTGTGTGTTTCTATGTTTATGTGCTAACTCTCCAAAGAGGTTGTGTGTGTTTCTCTGTGTATGTGCTAAATCTCACAAGAGGTTGTGTGTGTTTCTCTGTTTATGAGCTTACTCTCACGCAAGGTTGTGTGTGTTTCTCTGTTTATGTGCTAACTCTCACAAGACGTTGTGTGTGTTTCTCTGTTAATGTGCTAACTCTCACAAGATTTTGTGTGTTTTCTCTGTTTATGTGCTAACTCTTACAAGAGATTGTGTGTGTTTCTCTGTTTATTTGCTAACTCCTCTAAGAGGTTGTGTGTGTTTCTCTGTTTATGTGCTAGCTATCACAAGAGGTTGTGTGTGTTTCTCTGTTTATGTGCTAGCTATCACAAGAGGTTGTGTGTGTTATATTTGTTTCTTTTCTAACTCTCCAGATTCTCTTTGTTCAACTGTTTTTGTTTCCCTACTTGTGTCTGTGTTTATCTCTTCTCCATCTAAGTGTGTTACCTTTCACATCTGAAGAACCATCTTACCTTATTTTTTTGTGTTGTAATTTTGTGTATCATTGCTTTTGATGTCATTCATAAGTTTGTTGTCCATTATATCCTTCACGTCAATAAATTTAAATATCTGGGAACAATCATATTGTCAGGTGGAAAATCTCTGACAGAGATTAAAAACAGAATAGTTTAATCGAAAGCAGCATTTCAGAAAATGAAAAAAAAAGATATATCTTATGCAATAAGTCGCTCTTATTTAATGTCAAAAAGAGAGTGCTAAAATGTTACAAAGAACCTGTTCTGCTATAAGGCAGCGAATCGTGGAATGTCAGTAAATAAATTAGAAAGAATTTGGAAGCAACAGAGATGTGGTTTCTGAGATTAATGTTAAGAATACCTTGGACGGAAGGACTAACTAACACCGATTGCTTGAAAAAAGCTAATGAAAGTAGATCTCTAAATACAACAATAAGAAGGAGACAAACACTGCTCTTTAGCTACGTAATGAGAACAGAGGCATTGGAAAACATCGTAAAAACTGGAAAGATCAGTGGAAAGAGGGATAGAGGCAGACCAAGAGAGGTGATACTAGATAGGCTGAAACGATGGCATGTGGGAAATCATCAAGAGAGCTGCTCCAGGCAACCAGGGATCGTGAACTGTCGAGATGCATGAGCGCCAACGCCAACAGACAGGGCACATGATGATGATGATGATGATGATGAGTATATCCTTTACTTAAGTGTATTTACTTTTTAAAATATTTTTAAATTATTGGCAGTTTAAAACAAACTAGTAAACTAGAGGACACACCATGGCCATTGAGTTAACCGTATGTGTCGATTCCTCCCCATCAAATATATGGTTGACATATTCCGTTTCTGGGGACAGCTTTTATCGAGTTTGCTCTCTAGACAGCTCTCTAGATTCACATCCGACGGAAAACTGGACAGAGAAATAAGCCCAGATGTGCCAAAGCTAATCAAGTAATGGAGCAACTATCTCCCCCCTTGACACACAAGCAGATACCTCAGAGTACTAAAGTGAATCTTATCAGAACTATTTTTTGGCCAACACTATGCTATCAATGCTAAACGTGGACACTTAAATCCTCCAATAAACGTAACATTGTGACAACAGAGATGAAATGCCTTAGAAAAGTTGCAGGAGTTTCAAGGAAAGACAGAATACGAAATCATGAAATCAGAAGAATGCTAGTAATAAATCCAGTCTTACTGGTCATCAAAGAACAACAAATAAAGTGGTTTGGACACCTAACAAGAATGCCCTGGTACTATCTGCCACAGCGAGCCACATTAAAACGTTACAACGGGTATAGAGCGAGTCGAAGACCTCGGAAAATATGGAGTGATGGCATTAGGAACAGTCTTACAGAAATGAACATCAGTCTTAATAGTGCTCTTGACAGAGCTCATCAACGTACATTACATCTCCCCCCGACACTTCGATGAGGTACAAGGTGGAAGAGAAGAAGAAAAAGCTCTCTAGACAGTTGCAGTCCCGAGTGGACCGCCGCGATCAAAACATTGCGTGGTCGAGGCTGCCAAAACTATCAGTCATTATCCTGCCCCGACACAGCACAACGTCAATACACGCTGCTCACACGAAAAACACTTAGTATCCGGCGTTGGAAATGCGCACAAAATAGCGGTTTATGACCAGGAAACAGAATAATCAGCGAGAATTGACAACCACGAAAAATAAACACTGCTGCTATCCGCCATTTTGAAAACGGAAGTCTTATGGGTTACTACCATTGTGCCATTTTATTTTATTTTTAAATATAGAAGCCATGAATTGTTAACCCTTAGGCTCGGTATTATGGATATCGCTACCTTTCGGCCTTGATTCCATTGTAAATACCGTAAATCTGGGAGAAATGTGGCGTTTCTGCCTACCCCCGGGATTGAACCCAGACCACAAGGAGTTCGTCACCCTGTCAATCCGGTTTAGCCAACTACGCTAGAGAGCCGGGCACCATTGTGCCATGATGCTGATCCGTTGTTCAAACCAAACCAGTGCCGTATTGGGCACACCGGGCTAGCCCTATATTTTATAGACCAATCGGCATTCTCTTTGAGATGTGGTCAACATCACGCCGGCCGTCTTTACTTTCCAAACCGTCAACTGAGACCCATTGATGGCTGGAACGACATGGCAGGTAATTTAGAAATGAAAAAAAAAATGTCGGCTGTGTTAGATTTAAACTACACTTCCTTTGGATCGGCAAGCTAGCGTGTAGCTCAGGGCACATATTTGGGCCTCCGAGGTCTACGTAGTGGCTCTCGATCATTGCCATTGAATCGACCTTCATTTCCATTTGTTGTTGTTGTTGTTGTTGAGAGGGTCGACTTTATCCCATATGGATCGGTCTCTCTCTGCAGAAAAGCCTTCAAGAGCATCGCACATGACCCTCATAGCTCGAGCGACAATCCTCGAGATCTCCGTAAAAAAAATTACAAAGCTTGGGCCAATTAGTCCCAGACACAATTCCAGAAATATGCGCAGGCAAAAAAAAAAAATACAAAGTTCAGTTGCTAGAAGCGCCAAAGCCATCAGCCATAATATGATTGGTATCACGCACCAGAGGCAAAGACACACCACGCCCAAAAACAATTGAATGTGTGATGAGTGGTGGAGAATATAGTTCTCGACTGTCTTAACTGGAAGGGGAGGGGAAGGAATTACCGCTCAAGTGGCGTAAACCCTTGCTCACAGATCCCATACCACACACGGTAACATCATCTACTTTCAGCGCATATATATCCGACATAAATAGAAAAATCCATCATGATGATGTTTCAGGTCCTTTGCACAACGTCGCTCTCATCATAGTCTGCACTGAAAAACTTGGTCTCTCGCCAACTCTTCCGCATCATTCACCTTCCTAGCACATCTTTGTGCTGGCTGCCTCCTGTCCCTCTGTCCTGGCATCATACCTTCCACTGCTTGTCTTTGCGATCCTCTGGGTATGGCCAACATATTGCAGTTTCCGAGACACGAGGATGTTTACTAGCTTTCTTCTCTTCTTCTGCACGTCCTCTTTTACAGCTTCAAGTGTCTAGGGAGATATAAGGTCCAGCTTCGTGCTCTTCTTGGCTGCCTCGACCCTAGACATATCGTGGTGCTGTAGAGTTTCTCTAATGTTATCTTCCCATATTGTTCTTTGTCTACCTCTTGCTCTACGTCCCTCTCCTATTTTTGTATATGTCTTGTTGGTAAAGCGGCGTCCGTGGCTTAGGCGTTGCGAGTCCGACTCGTAATTCCAACGTACCGCGATCGAAACCCACTGCTGGCTGCGTGGATTTTTATCATGGTATGGGGCGTTGCAGGTCGACAAGGCCTAAAATGGGTACCAGGATGTATGTCCTAAGGAAGTAAAGACGACCGGCGTAATGCTGACCACATTACCCACCTAGTGCCGATTGGTCTGTATAAATATGGGGACTCTTACCATATGCCCGATACGCCTAAAGGCGTGAAAAGATAACTTTACTTTTTTTTTTTAAACTTGTATGGTATAGCGTCAGAAGGAATTCTGTCCAAGTGGGCAAACCATTTGATTTGCTCTCTTTCTTTGTAATTTAGAATTGGTTCTGTGTCGAATTTGTCTTGTATGACCTCATTCCTAATTGTATCTTCTCTGATTACGCCTACAGTCTTTCTCAGACACCTCATTTCCATAGTTATTAATTATCTTATATGTTTACTAATCACCCGTCATCAATGCTCAGATATTGTAGGATGATAGTAGTTCTTTTCTTCCTGATTCATGGTTACCCTTATCTAGAAGTCTGCGTTCGATATCAGTCATGCTAGACATTGAGTCCCGTCTGGGTCACAAATAGGATTGTGCGTTTAAGGTCGCGACCGGTCCCACATAGCTTCTCTTGCAATGTGGCTCCTTTGGGCCAGATCCACAGTCTTTGCTGGGAGAGGTTAGGGCAGTACTGTAGTATATGCTCAGGGGTCTGTCTTTCTGCTCCACAATCACATGCAGCAGATTATTTTATGCCTATCCTGTACAAGTGTGCTCGAAGACCACAGTGTCCTGTCTGAAGTTTAAAAATTTATGTTTGTTCTTTCCTGTTGAGTTTGTTTATGCTGTCACTCTGGTCTGTAATCTCCATTCTGCTATCTCCACTACCGCTTGAAAGACTGCTTTAGCGCTGTTTTGGTTTCCTTGTAGCTGTGTGGTGGATGAGGTTGTGGAAGATTACTCCCAGCTTTTGCCAACTCATCTGCTCTCTCATTTTTTTGAATACCACAGTGGGCTGGTATCCACTGCAAGACCAGTTCTGCTTCCTTGGAGAGTAAGCCAATGTTGGTCCTTAGATCAGCAATTAGTTTGTCTTGTTTTTTGCTGGATAGTGCTTGGAGAACAGACAATGAGTCGCTAAGTATAACAATTTGGTGCCCTCTGTGTTCTTGAGTGATGAGATGTTGGACTGCAGAGAGGAGGGCAGTTGCCTAAGCTCTGATTAGTGCAGATGTCACCTGCTGGTAGAGAGAGAGTTTCTGCTCTACTGCTAGGGGGTTTAATGTAAATTCCACAACCCCCCTTTCTGACTGCATCTGTAGCAGAGCCGTCGGTGAAAACCTGAGTCCAAGTGGTGTTTGGATACTTCTCATCAAGCATAGCAAGAGCCAGGGTTCTCTGTTGTGTCTCCGTCTGGGCATCTTTTGAAGTGATTCCTGGTACCTTTAGGACTACATTTGCTTTCTCTGGCTTGCTTGTCCATGGTTCTGGCCTAAGTTTTTCGCACAGTGCAACATCTCTTTCAAGCAGATCTTGGTGCTGTCTGTACAGTTTTCTCTAGCAAGGTGGTTGGGGCTCTGACGCTTCAGTCTGTTTTTTGTTCTCTCTGGAAATTTAAAATGCAGTGGGTGACTTTGGAGTCTTTTTAATTTCTCAGACTGTAAAAGATTTTTGTATTGTCTTCTGAGTTCGAGTGGTTCAGTATCTGCTATCTTTTCTATTTCTCTGATGGGGGTGGTTTTCATGGCTCCGAGAACAATCCTTAATCCCATATTCTGAACCTTGTCCAGTTTTCCCATTGTTGTCTTGGCTGCTGCAGCCCATGCAGTCGAGGCATATTCCATGACTGGCCTCACTGCTCCAGTATATACTTGTTTTAGGATTCTAGAGTTAGCGCCCCATGTGGTACCCGCTAATTTTTTCATAACTGCAATCTTCTTGAAGTACTTGCTTCTACATTGTGGACTTCCAAGTTAGTCGAGAATCCAAGTGTAACGCCCAGAAAGGTAGTGTGAGTGTCAGTCTGTGGATGACTGGTTTTTAATCCAATTTCGATTTTTTTCTTTTTTTGGGGAGAGAGAGAAAAGTGATGCTGTACTTTCTGATTTATTTAGCTTTAGACCCCACTTTTTCGGTCCAGGCTTCTACATTTTTCCACAGTTTTTTTTTGTAACAGATATGAGCTGGCTGTGGTAGTGTATTCGGAGGCTACTGTCCAAACTGCAAAGTCATCGGCATGTAGGGTATTAGAAACGGCTGGTGGCATGTTGCTGTGATATCATTAATGTAAACCAGGAACAGAGTTTGTGATATAGCCCTGCCCTGGGAAGAACTCCTTCTCTTATTTTGCCAGTTTGCCGATGTTGTCCATCAATCTGAATCAGGCCTCTGCGCTTGGAAAAGAAAGTCTTTGATCCACATTGTACATGTTGTGCACAACTCCTGCCTGTAGCAGTTTTAGTTGTAGGCCTTCTTTCCAAACTGTATCAAAAGCACGAGAGAGGTCAAAAAGACAGCAAGAACTTTTCTTCTTTTTTTCCTGGAAGGCATTCTCAATTTCTGTGTCAGATATGTCAACTGGTCCTCTGTATTTCTGTGCTGTCTGTATCCTTTCTGGGTGGTGGTGATTACTAAGTTTGTCTCCAGGAACCATATTAGTCTTTTATTTACTAATTTCTCCATCAATTTTCCTACACAACTACCAACCAGGGACTGAATCGGGAACCTCTAGCACTCGAGGCAGACACCATGCCTCGAGACCACGCAGCTACCCAATCTTTAATGAAAGTCCGGATTATCTAGTACACAGGGCCATCATCAAGATGCAAGAGTCGTTTTTAGGGCTACTTTGTGGACATTTTATGTGGTCAACATAAACCTAGTTACAATTATAACCAAAAGCCTCCCCCCTCCTTCGGAGGATGATGGTTAAACATGACAACTTTTTTCCCGCAAAGCTAGCCAGCCAGCCCCTATTGGAGCAGTTTGAGAACCACTCTGTCCGATTTGTATTTATTGAAAGCAGAGGTTATCAATTACACAGAGATGAAAGTACACACATGATTGGCTTAAGTGTCTCAAGAAAGGGACACTCGTTTTTCTCGTGTGACCGCTCAAGTTCCCTCCCTGTTGGGGATTCTCAACACCTGGAATTCCCGTGTGAGTTCTGTGGCCCAATTTTTTTATAATTCGTTTTTTTCTTGGATGGGGGAGGGGGAAGGGGATAATTAACACACTGCCCCATACTAGCATGTCGTAAGAGCCGACTAATTAAGCAGGTTTGTTTCGAAATCGTGTGTCTGAAAGACGAGGAGCTCGAACAATCTGGATACAAACCTGCAAAATCTATAAAAAAAAACAAATTTAAAAAAAACAAGCATGTATGCACAAGTTCTAAAACCAGATTAAAGTCTAGAAGTGGATGAACAACCAGAAGTTTAACCCCGAACTTTCAGCGGGTGAACTGGAAGAAGAGGAAATATAAGCATGCCTGTCCATGTACTTGCATGGGCGATGCAAACTAGAGCCATCAGACGTAAACATACTTTGTCCTTAGCTGATTTGTCGCGGGGTAGGACCGTGTGATTTGAATGCTGCACGTAAAATGGGTGCCGGGAGACTGGAGTGTTCTCAGTCGGAAAAAGAACATGGCTCCCCCCAAAAGACAACGTGAGAAGAAGACAGCAGTTACCGATGAGGTCATTAACAATGAGTTTACAATTCATATGCATTAAAGGGTCTTTGGCAATGGCTTCAAAAAGAGGGCTCCACGTGCCATTTAAAAAAAAAACGCAAGTTTGCAGAAAAAATGATGGGTATCCATGATGTGCGTATTGATATTCGTCACAACAAACATATTTGGTCTCCATGTATAAAACACGTACCACACAGAATTAGAGTTTGCCTAGCCAGGGCTGCCAATGATGGGTTTTACCCCCAGATCTGGGTTTTTATTTGACACCTTGGGTTAAGATTTTGGAATCTTGGGTTTTTACAACATATTTTCTTATATAAAAGTGGGTCCAAATTTCGTTTCGTAACTTTAACATTTTTACTTTTTATCAATCTTGGTTTTTTGTTTTTGTTTATTGTTCTTTGCTTATGTTTTGCTATTGGCCAGCTTAGCTTAGGATATGATAAAATAAAGATGGAGACTCTACACATAGATTGTACTCACTGGTTACACATATACCGTGTGCGGACTTCAAAGGAAAGCAGATCATCAGTGTCGATCATGAATAAACTATTTAGATTTCAGTCACGTAAGCCCAGATCTGCATGTATAATATCCTGTTGAGTCGTTGACTCCTTCTTTGTGGGGAAAAAAGATATAAAGTGTTCGCTAATTTCTCTAAACTCACTGTAGAGATGTTTATCTCTCCTTCATTTTTTATTAAGTGAAATGGTTACAGTGACTCTCCCAGCTCCTATTGTTACACTAACCCACGCAGCTGCAATTGTTACACTAACCCACGCAGCTGCAATTGTTACACTAACCCACGCAGCTGCACTGGTTACACTAACCCACGCAGCTGCACTGGTTACACTAACCCACGCAGCTGTAATTGTTACACTAACCCACGCAGCTGCAATTGTTACAAAACAAAAAAAAACACAGCTCCAATTGTTACACTAACAAATACAGCTGCAATTGTTATAAAAAAACACACAGCTTCAATTGTTACACTAACCCACGCAGCTGCAATTGTTACAAAAACACACACAGCTCCAATTGTTACATTAGCAAACACAGCTGCAATTGTTATAAAAACCCACACAACTCCAATTGTTACACTAACAAACACAGCTGCAGTTGTTATAAAAACCCACACAACTCCAATTGTTACACTAACTCACACAGCTCCAATTGTTACACTAACCCACACAGCAAAAAATGTTACACTAACTCACACAGCTAAAAGTGTTACACTAACCCACACAGCTCCAGTTGTTACACTAACGCACACAGCTCCAATTGCCACACTAAACCACACAGCTCGAATTATTACACTAACCCAAACATCTCTAATTGTTACACTAACCGACACAGCTCCAATTGTTACACTCACCCACACAGCTCCAGTTGTTACACTAACCCACATATCACACTTGCTTCAATTTAATCAATTATTACTGTAGTATGCGCCTGATGACATACAACGAAATATGCCAGGCAATAAATTGTGCAATCTATTGTTTGTGTCTTTTTTGTTCAAATTCACAACGGAAAAAACTGCTTTGATATATTTATTATTTTACTGCCGCACCCGGCTGGGCGAGAAAGAGTTAACAGGGTCAGCACATTGGAACGATCGAAAGAACGAACTTTATTTTCAAAGGGTTACAAATTATGCACGCAGGCCTGTCTTACATTCGGCCCTTCCAAACTTCCATCTTTCACACAGCAGTTGTATTTCATCAATAAAGCATGTTATATTCATGTAATGATGCGCATATTATGGAAATGAAATCAAAAACAAAAGCATGGGTGGTAAAATATGTGCGCAGGCTCACGCGCGAACACACACACCCACACACACACACAAGCCCAATCACTCACTTACAAACAAACACATAGGCACCCAGTACACACATACATCCACATACACACGAACATGCACACACATACATACACACATACATACATACCTACGTACATACAAAAATACATACAGAATCACATACATACATACAAGCTCACATACATACATACAAAAATACATACATACATACACACACATACACACGCTTTGAAACACACACGCATACAACCCAGACACATACAGACACACATACACATGCAGTCACGGGCACACACAAACACATACACACACAAAAGAAGGGAAACAGACACACACATAGACATTCGCAACACCCACACATACACAGATATACACACACAGTCACACATACGCACACAGACATACACGTAGACGCATAACCCAACACAAGCAGAGACACGCAGACATTATATAATAGACACACAGATAGAGACTCACACAGATACACACGTTGGGCTCCACTTAGCAGATAGAAGGGCTGTGAACTTCTGTCATTGTCTTTGATGCTAGATGAAAAGTAATGCGACAGAAAGTCCGATTTTTTAGTCCACTGTGAAATGTGCCTTTTTGTCTCAGTTTGTCCCATTTATGCCGTGTTATCGTTTGGAGGATAACCAACGAGTATCGGGAGTAAGGGATATATTTCTAGGGGCCGCAATACAGCCCGGCTTTAAATATGGTCTAATGGCTGAACGCGGTTTCCGGGACCTCTCCACGGGAGATCCTCATCCACATGGTGGCACTTTGTGTCATCGGGTGTTTATCGCTTGTGTGATGTCCTGGTGGGGTAAAATGTACTATTTCTAGTAGAATCCAACATTTTCATCACGTGATGATACATAAAGTACAACACACTATTTCACGGCACAGCTGACAGAATAACGGTCACAGTGATGTAAAAAATCATATTTTTGTCACTAACACAAACTGAATAGTAAATCCACATAGTGAGAGCTAGACAAAAAACACGTCCTGACAGTAGGGAGTCGGTGTCCCGAATCAGGACGATGGGATAATCTGAGGAGAAAAGTGGCAGATGGAAAACGAGGGAGAAAAGACGCTTGGCAGTTTGACAACTTGATATCTTCTGTGTCAGAACGGTTAAAAGTACACGAGTCAGAGAGTTGTGGACACACACACAGAGCCGTCTTCATAGCATTATATGCCCCTAGGCAAACACGTGTGCTGAGGTTCCTTACTACAGACACTCACAAAAATGAATTGTGAATAGTCTGGTAATCTGGTAATCTTAGTTCTTAGTTCCAGCTTCATAGCAAACGGGTCACCCCATAATTGCTCCGCTACTATGCCAACAAAAAAAACACACAGAATGTTCATCACAGTCACTTGTGGAAAGATTGACAGACTGCTATCTCAGCATATCTAACGTGCACACGCATTAAAAGCATATGGCAGCCATCCGAAGTGCCAAAACAAATAGTCCGACATTAGAGATGCAGTTCATCATGGATGGTAGCAGAAGTCACCAACAGATCAGCAGGTGCAAATGCTATCAATTTTAACCACACAATGGCACCACCAATATTGCTACAACAGGCATCGCGCTATTTTATGAATCTACAATTCACACCACCACGCTGATCACAGTCAAAAAACATTTCAAATGAAATCCAAAGCTCACAGTGTCACGCCATGTACTCAGCTCAGAAGCTGGGCGACGAAACTATATCCTTTCAGTCTACAAATAGAGCAAAAATGCAACGACCACCGTCTTGCCGAAGCAAAACATTTGCCACGGCTCGAAATAGTGGCCTTGCCTAGCGTTTATTTTGACAGGAAGTCTGATTTTTGGGATGTAAATAGTCGATAATATTATAGATATTGCGTAGATTAGCATGAGCTGGTGTGCTTGTTGGGCCCCCGGGCGAGAGCCCTGCGGGGGCACATGGAAAGATATGACCATCAGACCGCAAAAACCCATTTAAGCTCACTAAGCACGTGCAAGGGACATCACAAAGGGTAGGGGCATTACATACATTGCTAATAATCTTGAATCTGAGCGTTGGATAATAATAATGTAGTATAGTTACAAAAAAAATAGGTGACCTCTATAACTAGAGCTGTGTGGATTAGTGCAGTAACTGGAGCTGTGTGAACTAGTGTAACAACTAGAGCTGTGTTCATTAGTGTAACAACTAGAAGTGTGTGAATTAGTGTAACAATTGGAGCTATGTGGGTTAGTGTAACAATTGGAGCTGTGTGAGTTAGTGTAACAATTAGAGCTGTGTTAGTTAGTGTAACAATTAGAGCTGTGTTAGTTAGTGTAACAATTATTTATGTGATTTGGTTAGTGTAACAATAAGAGCTGTTTAGGTTAGTGTAACAATTGGAGCTGTGTGGGCTAGTTTAACAATTGGAGCTGTGTGGGTTAGTTTAACAACTGAAGCTCTGTGGGTTAGTTTAACAATTGGAGCTGTGTGCGTTAGTGTAACAATTATAGCTGTGTGAGTTAGTTCAACAATTGGAGCTGTGTGGGTTAGTTCAACAATTAGAGCTCTTTGGGTTAGTTTAACAATACATTAATGAAAGTGTGTAATGTAAGTAGAACGAAACACAGACAAGGCGAGATGCTTTGCATTAAATGTGTTGGTATGAATATTACCATGTACTTACACGATCTTCCCCGCTCACTGCTGTAACTGTTTTATTGTTTAATGTAACTTCTTTTGTAAGCTGAAATAAACTATTTGTGTTTTCTTACCCCTTTTCATACCTTTCCTAGACTTTATAAGAAAGGAAAAAAGTTTGGAGTTTTTAACCTGCCTCGAGCGCTTGATTTTAGTTAAGACCCCTGTTTCTTTCTGGTACTACTTGTCATTCCTTTCTTGCGGCGTAATGGTACGCCTGATAAGTTTCTGTTTTGGATATACGGGCTCCCGGTTTCTGAGCTGGGTATTTAATACGTTTGGTCTCCCTATTAACAATGGTACACACTGGCTCGCTTCTGATTGGTCGACCTCCAGCTTACCTCACTCCTGATAGGTCGGCCTCGAGCAATCCGACTTTCACACAAGGTCACGGGGCTAATACGCATTGGCGCCTATTATGAGTGTTGTATATTTCTCCATGCCAGAGATTTTAACAGTCTCCATTCAGATACTGGGTTTAACACACAACCTCCTTAGAGAGGGACGAAACCCATGTCACAGACTGTCTCATTCTCAGAATAAAAACGTAACTGCACGACAACAAGAGACCGCGACACCCATAACCTCGACCACGGTAGACTAGTCCAACAAACTTTTCATTGGGGTTGACCTACATTCGATGGGGAGACTAACGTATTAAGAACCCTGAGCTGGTTTCTGTGCTTTTTGCTGGTTGGCAGGGCTGCCAAAGGGATTTTTTTTTTGGAAAAACCCAGCTTAGCTGAACAAAAATCCAAGCAATACATAGACCCACCCCCCCCCCCCCCCCCCCCCCCCCAAAAAAAATCGAGATTGTTGAAATGTACAACATTTATCTTTACGGAACGAAACATTTACAACTTTTATATAAGAATATATATATATTTTTTTTTTAAACCCAGATTTCCACCAGGCGTCAAATGAAAACCCAGATCTGGGGGGGGGGGGGGGGGGGGGGGGGGGGGGGGAACCCAGCATTGGTAGCCCTAGGTTGACAAGTACGCCGTCACTGATTGCACCAAGGCTGAACTGAGCTACCCTCCCCCACACCCATCCAATCCACCTCGGCGTGTTATGTGTCGGCTGCCAATGGTATGATTAAACCACTCATCAGAAACCACCCTGCTGTGCTTGGGTGGCGGGTACGTTTGAACTACAGATGAAAAATTAGACGCCGTGAAAGGAAAAGGAATCATGTATATTTGATTATTCTTAAACCAGAGAGGAAGTGTTTCAAATTAGTGTCACGTGGTACGATCGTTTTCAACCATTGGTGGCTGATTGCTCGCAAGAAGTTGCTCATTTATACTGAAGTTGGGGGGGGGGGGGGGGGGGGAATAGGATAATTAGTTTATTGGTTTCGTGTAAGCAGACGCTCATTGTTCCCTTTCATATAAGGCAGTAGTTCTCAAACTATGGGTCTTGATTCTTTTGGGGGTCAAACGACCCTTTCACAGGACTCGGTTAAGACAATCGGAACACATATTGACTTAATTTATGAAGTAGCAACGCAAATAATTTTATGGTTTGGGGTCACCACAAAATGAGGTACTGTATTAAAGGGTCGCGGCATTAGCAAGGCTTATCTTCACCGCCGATATACGTCTTCAGCGATTCTACTCATTCTTCATGTTGTTGTTCTTCTTGTTCTTGTTCTTGTTTTTCTTCTTCTTCTTCTTCTTCTTCTTCTTCTTCTTCTTCTTCTTCTTCTTCTTCTTCTTCTTCTTGTTTTAGAACAACCAGATGATGTACAGTAGGGCTATTCAACTGGCGGCCCACGGACTAAATTTGGCACTTGGAAGCCTGTGAAGTGGCCCGCCGATCGTTACCAAAACAATAAAATGTAACTTTTTTAAAGAACCATCAAATAATTTGTTCTATACAAACCTTTAAAAACTAGTGATGACTAATGTGTAAAATTGAAATATTTTTCAGGAATTAGTAATGCGAAGATCTCCTCTATTGACACACCAGCAGATACACCGGAGTACTAAAGTGAAATCAGACGAAAATCATGAAATCAGACGAATGCTAGGAATAAAGCCAGTCTTACAGGTCATCAAAAAACAACAAATGAAGTGGTTTGGACACCTAACAAGAATGCCCTGGTACTATCCGCCACAGCGAGCCACACTAAAACGTTACAACGGGTATTGAGCGAGGGGAAGACCTCGTAAAATATGGAGTGATGGCATTAAGAACAGCCTTACAGAAATGAACATCAGTCTTAATAGTGCTCTTGAAAAAGCTCATCAACGAACGTTACATCTCCCCCCCCCCCCCCCCCCCCCCCCCCCCCCCCCCGGACAATTCGATGAGCTATAAGGTGGAAGAGAAGAAGAAGAGGAAGAAGTAATGCGAGGATACAAGGTAAATCCCAAAAGCGTAGCAAGAGAAAATACTACGACTGTGTGATATGTCTCATGCATGGGCATGTAATTAGTTCAGGGTAAAAATTAGTTCCAATCGTTTGCAGAACTTCCCAGTTGGGAGCCAACGGTAATAAGATAGAATCATAAGAATCAAGTAATGGAAATGAAAGAGACTGCTCAACAAGACGGTCAATGAAAGTGAGATATTTATTCGACAGGGGGCGGATGAAAATACCAGCATGGTAAAGACAGTTAGCGTTTAGATTACCGAGAAACTCTCCGAAATGGATACACACAAACTAATGGCAGTGGGAACCGAAGAACACTGGCCATACTGCAGAACACCTGCCAGTGATCTTGTGATCAGAATATAATCATATTTTCCAGAACATCCATTCACACAAGTCACAACCAGACATTCATTGCCAGACACGATTGTGTAGTAACAAACTGAACAGTGGGTGTTGCCACCGAAAGTAGAGGTTGGAGGTTTGTTGGTTCGTTAGAGCAGCACAGAGAACGCTTCTTTTCGAAATGTACGGGGCCGTTACTTGTTGTTTAAGGCAAGTAGGTTATTCTCTTACCTTTTGTAACAATCAGTTGATCTACAGCAGGACTATTCAACTGCCGGAATGCGGACCTAATTTGTCACTCGGAATGCTGGGAAGTGGCGGCCCGCAAAGCGTTGCTAAAACAATGAAGTGTAGCTATTTTACTGAAAAATTCAATATTGTGTTCTATACAACAACTTCAAAAACTATTGGGGACGAATATTTCGAAAGGAAATATATATCAGGAATTTGTAAATCGGAAGTACAAGGGAACCCCACCAGCCTAGCAGGAGAAAATGCTACATTGTGGGAAATGTCTCATGCATGAAAATGTAATTAGGTCAGCATAAAAGTACGTACGAATAGTTAACAGAACTTGACTGTTGAGGGCCAATGGTAATGAAATATGATCGAAAGAATCATGTAACGGAAAGCAAAGCAACTACTCTACAAAACAGTCAATGAAGATGAGATATCTATTGGACAAGAGGCGTATAAAAGTACTATCATGGTCGAAACCGTTGGCGCTTAAATTACCGAGAAACTCTGAAATGCTGGCCACTGGTACACACAAACGAATGGCTTGGGAGCCACAGAACCCTAGTCCACGTCCGGCTGTATATTGGTCCTGACAACTGAATCACGGCACATTTTAGCTGAATCCCCTCGAAAATAGGTTACTGCAAGCGTTTCCATATTGCATTTTGTGACATTATAATATGCTTACAAACTTCTGAGTTTGATTTTATTCGTATTACAAATCGACAAGCGGATATTGTAAAGTGGACATGCAAGCTGTTAGATTACATCAATTTTAATTGTAATTCACGGCAGAGAGTCGTGTTGTGATTTGTGTGCCAGTGTCACTGTTTCTAGTCAGTAGTTCGGATTTTTGGGAACTGGCTGTTTATTACTTTTCTACTTTAAATGTAGAAATCTTACTTTTATTGATAATACAAACAGGTAATTTATAATCCATATCTGGAGAATGTCGAAAGTTGTCAGGTGCAAACTATCTTGTGTTTGAAGAAAACTATTGCTTTCATATTGACTGTGCATAAATGGTGCAACCAAACTGTGGATAAATTGTGTCAAGATATTTCAGAGCTCTAAAGTGGATGAAAATAATATTTAATTTACTAACTAACCTCTCACAGCAAGTCACTCTTTGCCTCTTTACTAATTGTTGACTAACAGTATAATTATATGGTGTAGCAGTACACTAATAATATTAATCCTTAACCATTTGACTTATGCTTCGCGAACACTGGCTGTAAACTCTTGTGGACACTTCTGGTAGTTCATCCACTTCTTTTGCATATTTGCAGTTGCACGGTCTATGGTAATTTTTGTAAACTGGCTTTTGCTTTGCTTCGTGAACACTGGCTGTCAACTCTCTTGTGGAAACTTCTGGTTGCTCATCGACTTGTGTATATTTGCAGTTGTACGGTCCGTGTTAATTTTTGTAAACTGGCTTTTGCTTTGCTTCGTGAACACTGGCTGTAAACTCTTGCGCAAACTACTGGTTGTTCATCCACTTCCTATGCATATTTGTAACCAAAAAATTCGCAATGATAAGAAATCGATTTCATCCAACAAGATGAAAATGGACAAATTTGTTTGTGCTGTTTGTACCTTGAGGATACATATTTAGTAGTGCTAGAAGTACTGTTAAGAAAACTACTCTGGGTAAAAAAAAGTATTGCACATATCAATTTCATACTAATTGTGCTTGTTTACTAATTATTAAAAACAGTATACTTGTATGTTGTAATAGTCTACTGATAATAATAATAACCATCAATCATTTATATTTATGTTATGTATGACTTGTGTATGTTTCATAGCAGTATTTTTATGCGCTAAATTAGATATAGTACAAATGTCACCCCTCCCCTCCCCCCCCCCCGCTCCCCTCCCGCTCCTCTGATGCAACAATACCCTCTCAGAATCAAAGAGTTAGCACTGATATTTCTTTACTTTTGCTGGAACAATTTTAGTTTACATCTAAACGTTACTGATGTTTACGTTCATGTCGACTGTAGCAAAAGCATTTTAGTTTGTCTGTAAGAGCCTTTATTGTTATATTTAATTGGCACACTTATTTACTCTAAAAAATATGTCGAAAATTAATAAAACTGTGGTATAATTTGTGTATACTTCTCCTCGATAAAACTGTGGACGCAGAGGGACTCAATTCTTGCACAAGAACGGGAATTCCCGTTTGAGCTGTACGGCCTTATAAATCTGGAGCTGGCCGTGCACTAGTCATACTGGACACAGCAGAACACCTGCAAGGGATCTTGTGATCAGATTATAATCAGCTTTTTGTGAGCATCAATTCACAAGCAAGCAACAAACACATTGCCAGGCGCGATTGTGTGCTAACAAACTGAAACAGTAACAGTGTTTTAAATTATCTACGTTTTAATAATTTAGTTAAATACAAGATGCCATGGCTAGTTTTGTTGTTTAGGAGAGCAAAGTGGGAATGTGAAAATCGTGTATTCAATAATAGCTGGACACTGACATATATATTTATGTTACCGACTATGGCTAAGTGTGTTTGCTATGCTATGAGTGTGTATTGTCAGTAAAGAAATACAGCGTAGGGAGACATTTTGCAACGAAACATGCAGATTTGGGAAAGTCGTATCCAGCTGGTTTCACTGCAATTATTGTAAGATAATTGCTGTGACTTTACTCCAGCCACGTTTGATAAAAATGATCTCAAAAATGGAAATGAAATTTTTGCCATAAATTTTTTTGGGCAGAGTTATAACTTTCGTTACTGTCCCCCCCCCCCCCCCCCCCCTTTTTTTTTCACAAAGACATAGGAAACTGACTGTGGATAGTTAGTATTTATAAAAATGGTTTGAAAATTGAGGTGACAATACTGAGACTTACTTTACTTTTTCCTTCCACGTATGCCGCTAAGCGTTGTGGGGAGATGCAAGTTCCTGTCATAAGCAAGGCGGGCAGCATCTGATGTTCTGAGGCCATGCTTTTGGCAGGTTTCGGAGACCCCGTCAATCCACCGTTTCCTTGGTCTTCCTCTTGCCTTATATCCTGAGCTTCTTTGGTTGAAAATTTGTGATGTTATTTGATCATTTTTCATCCTGGCTAGATGTCCAAACCATTTCATTCTTTGATGTTCTATGTAGTCTAAACATGGAATACTGAGACATGAATTTATAATTCCAACGGCAAGTTGGAAATACTTCTATTTCAGTTAAAAACAAGTTAATTATAATAACCGATCATGGTACACTTCATTTTGTACTGATTTATTTGAACTAGTTTCTTTATAATACCGTTAAATTAATCCAGTTTCGTCCTGTTGAGGATGAATTTTTTTTGTTTTTTGAGCCCCACCCTGGCTTTTGCCAGGGGCCGCAATATCGGCAGGCCATAAATATGGCCAATTGTCTGAACGCGGCGATCCTCATCCATATAGTGGCACTGTGTGTCATCGGGTGTTTATCGCTTGTGTGAAGTCCTAATGGGGTAGAAAGTTAGTGAGTCATAATACCGTACGTTAAGCTTTATGCCATTGAGTAACAATGTTAGAGCTGATTAAAGTTACCCGTTAAAAATGGTATCGATTATATTATGCTGAAAATCATTCCACTGGCCCGCAACGATACCAATTTTAACATTTTGGCTCGCGAATAAACTTAGCTAAAGAGCCCGATGTATAAGGTAAACATGTCTTTGGCATCTCTCACATTCTTTTTCGTCCAAAACGAAGAAAAAAAAACATGATTTGTTTTTTAATCTTCTTAGTCTCCATTTGTATACATTAGAATGTAGCCCTTTAACGGCCTGCACAAAAAAGTATAAAAAGGAATTTTTTTTTTTTAAACTTTTATTTTGATTTACAATTCATTTACATATTCCAAAATTACATGATGAATGGTACACAAAACAGTTATAATTACAGAAAATACGTGTATGTGACACATTAATTTCTCCTTTCTCCTTCCTACTCCCTTTCTAACCATTGCATCTCACGCGCTTCGTCTCTCTCTCTCTCTCTCTCTCTCTCTCTCTCTCTCTCTCTCTCTCTCTCTCTCTCTCTCTCTCTCTCTGCTCTCTCTCTCTCTCACTCACTCTCTGTGCCACCTTTTTTGTGGGCGTCTACTCCGTCCATTTCCTAGTTTTAGAGAACCCGTTTTTTACTCACCGTCCGTGCGTTGGTGATTATACGCCAGTGCCTGTCCTTGACATCCTTTGGAAGGAAGTTTTTCGACAGGAACACAGATGAGTATCATTTATTGTGTACATTAGTCCCATGTAGTCACTTCATAGTTAGAGTATATTTGTGTATGTGTACTGTATTGTTCTTTATGTGCTGATGAAGGCTAATCGCCGCAACGTCCTTTGTTCGTTTATTGTGATCGATTTTGTAAAGCTAACATAAACTGTTGTTTCTTACCAACTTTTTTTCTTCTCTATAATTTTCTAAAACCTTTTAAAACTACAATTTTCCCTTTCCTGCCCTTAGGTAGTGTCATAGTGACAGGTCACCCAAGGGTCGTGCAATCGCAAACATAAACAAACCATTCGCTGCATGTTTTACCGTTTAGTCTTCATTGTGGTTGGAACAGGCCAGATTGCGTCTCTGTTGTCAGCATACAGTTGACAGTGTTGGATCACATGCTCAGCATTTTTGGGTACCACGCAGCAGGGACACGTCTCCGTATTTCCTACACCGAAAAATGTGAACATTTTTGACGAAATCTGTTGTGCCTTAGTCTGAATATAATAGACTGTCCCTCTCTAGAGAGGTGATGAAGTGAGTCTTGGGGAGAAAATCTGGTGTGGGTATCCAGCCACCTTTCTTGGATACTAGATTGTATTAGTGTTTTCATCTCTTGGTGGGTTAAGTCGCTATTTGGTTGTACCATGTCACTGCCGCTTCTGGCCAGTCTGTCCGCTATTTCATTGCCTTCCAAGCCACAGTGACCTGGAATCCACTGCAGTAAAGACTGTTCTACTGAAGAGCCTAAGTGAATCAGCTGTTGTGTCGTCTACAAACTGCGTGTCCTTTGGGTTAACAATTGCTTGTAGAACTGACATAGCATCAGTCAAAAAGACCACTGTGCTATATTTGCTGTGCTGTTGTCCATTCAGGAAATAACATGTTGCCAGAATTACTTCTGCCTCTGCTCTGTAATTGGTCATAAAGGCTACAGGCCTCTTGATATAAGTTTTCTGACAAAAGGATCGAAGAAGAAGAAGAAGAAGAAGAAGAAGAAGAAGAAGAAGAAGAAGAAGGAAGAAGAAGAAGAAGAAGAAGAAGAAGAAGAAGAAAAAGAAGAAGAAGCTGCATGTTTTGCATTTTAATGGAGACAGAGTGACCTTTTAACCCCATCTGGACCGCACCACAAACGATAAACACCAGATGACCGCCGAAATTGTGCTTATTTTTCCATGAGGTGGTAAATATTATGTTACGAAATGAGTATATATATATATATATATATATATATATATATATATATATATATATATATATATATATATATATATATATATATATATATATATATATATATATATATATCCCTCTCTCCCCTTTTCCCTTTGCCTTTCGCTCACTACCGTTATCTTTCCATTAGAAGTCGCATCTCTAATACCCTCTCTACTCGCAGATCTCTCGCTCTCTATCTCTTTCTCTCTCTCTCTCTATCTCTCTCGCTGTCTTCTTCTTCTTCTTCTTCTTCCTTCCTTGCCCTCCCTTACCTTTGGACCAGGCAAATTTCCCACCACCATTCGCTTTAACATTTTCTGAAACCGGTCCCATGATTATCACGTTACAGGGTCGCTGGACGGCCGTTACAATACCAGACCATCCTCTATTTTTCAGTGGAAGATTTATGTACATTTAGTGACATCCATGGGGGTGGGGAAATAGGGGGAGGGGCAGGGTTGGCTGCTAAAAGGACTTAGACGTGCACATAGCCACATACCATTTGACTTTAATTACAGAATGTTGCTAGGTTCAGCAATACAAAACTTTGTTCTGTATTGTCTTACTGGGATAAGAGCGTGCATAAAAACCATCATAATGATAAATTTACATAGACTGCCTGAAAAATTTGAATATTTTTTTCCCTTCTCAAAGACATAGGAAACGGACTGTGGATATTTAGTATTTTTAATACTGATTTGCAAAATTGAGGTGACAATGCTAACATGAATTTTTAATTCCAATGGCAAGTTGGAAATGCATCTCTTTCAATTAAAAGTGAGTAATAATTAATCTTGATAAAAGATCATGGTATACTTTATTTTGTACTTTCTTGTAGTAATGTTTCATTTATAGCTGAGTAATAACCGACATGGCCGAATCGAGATACTATCTAAGTGATTTTGTGTATCTATGTAGTATTGTTTAATTTGTGTGTGCTGATGAAGGTTCAATAGCCGCAACGTTCACGTTTTGTTTGTATTTGTTATATTGTAAAGTTTGCTAATATACTTTTCGTTCGGGTTTATAAATTTTCTTGATACATTTATAATACCGTACGTTATGCGTTTGTCCATTGAGTAACGATGTCAGAGCTGATTAAAGTTACGCATTAAAAATGTTGTGGGTTATATTGCGTTAATAATCTTTCCAAGCCTGGGCTTGAACAACCGGCTTGCAACGATCCCAATTTTAACTTTTTGGCTTGAGAGTAAACTTAGTTGAATAGCCCGGATGTACAGTGTACATATGTCCTTTGTCCTCTCTCACGCATTAGTCGTCCCTCCAAAAAAGTGTGTAATTTTAAACTATTTGGTCTCCGTTTGTATACATTAGAATTACAGCCCTTTAAAAAAAAAAAAAAGTAAAGTAAAGATCCCTTTTCACGCCTTTCGGCGCATCGGGCATATCGGCAGAGCGTCCCATATTTTTACAGACCATCAGCACTCGGTGGGTAATATGGTCAGCATTACGCCGGCTGTCTTTACTTTCCCAGGACAGCCCATCCTGGTACCTATTTTAGGCTGGGTCGACTTGCCTTTTAATGGCCTATAAAAAAATAAGAAAAATACTTTTTTTTTTTTTTTGGGGTTTATATACGTTTAATGGCTGAAAACATAGTTTACAATATTTCATATACATTTACAAAAGCGAAAATGATAAAATGGTAAAAAATGTTGAGGGGTACCTATATTCCACCAACATTTGGAAGAGAGTAAAACAAAGCAGGGGACGGAAAATGGCAGTGTGTAAGGAAAGTAGGGGCTATTCGTAATTAATTGGTGGTGGTGGTAGTACCCTGTTATGATGGTGGTGATGATGATATGGTTTTTTCAAATATAAATTTTTTACAGAATTAAAAAAAAAAAAAAAATTAGCATGGTGATAATAATGCATATTCAAACTGACCTCACATCTAACCAGCATTTGACAGAGAAGGAGAGAAAAAGTAATTTTAAACTTCTGGGTCTCCATTCGTATACATTAGAATTACAGCCCTTTAATAGACAAATTAGAAACATAAATTTTTTTTTCAAAGCATTTTTTTTTAAATTCCCCATCCATTTACATATTCCAAAGTTACATGATGAATGATACAGAGTTATATTTACAGACTATACATGCATTCATTTCTCCTTTCTCTCTCTCCCCCCCCCCCCCCCCCCCCCCCACACACCCCCTTTTAAACCATTGCATCTCACCTGATCTGTATCTCTCTCTCCCTGTGTGTGTGTGTGTGTGTGTGAGTATGTGTATGCCATCTTTTAAAAGTAAAATTTTCCCTTCCCTGCCCCTAGGTAGTGTCACAGTAAAAGGTCACCCAAGGGTCGTGTAACCGCAAACATAAACAAACCATTCCCTGCATGTTTTGCTTTTTAATGGAGACTGAGTGACGTTTTAACTCCATCTGGACCGCACCACAAACAATCAATGACCGCCGAAACGGTGCTTATTTTTCCACGAGGTGGTAACTTATATATTAGGAAATGAGTATATTTACCTATCTGAATAGCCAGGACGTACAGTGCATTGTCATCTATCGCAACCCCCTTAACTTCGTATACATTCAAATTGCTGCCCTTAAATGGCCTTCAAAAAAAGTAGAAGAAGAAAAGTACAATATGTACTTTATATGTAAGTATGTAATAAAAACCAGTGTTTCCACGAAAACACACTTCGTAGATGCAATTTACAAATCCGTTTTATATCCTCAACATTTTTAAAAATTTAGTTCATTCTTATAGCAAACGATATAGGCAACTGAAATTACATCGACAAAGTCATATAAATCTTTTGCATAGCAATGTTATACTATAAGGGACTAAGACAAAAGCTAAAACCTCTATGAGAAAAGCAATAAGGCAAATCAGAAATGCACCTGTCTTAGTTATTTCCCTTCTGATATATTAATTATTTTTCTTGTTATTTACGTCCCTTGGAAATAATTTCCTCCAGGAATGGTCTTTAGAAGTAACAAGTCAAGGATGGGAGTCGAACAATTATGAATCACGGCAATATGGTTCAACATTTTAACACTGCTAAACTGGGACACAACAATACGGCCAGGTTCTAACCTGTGCTAAGATGCGCAATGGGATGTTTGATAATGGTAATTTATATTAATTTCACCGATTTATGCAAATAGAATAAACTATAATTTGCGTCGCTTCAATACACAATAATAGAAAAAGAAACATTCTGTATTCAAGTAATTACTATTCAATCATTACGTCCTTTTTAGGACGTAATTTTTTGTTATTTGAAGCCCCACTCTGGCTTTTGCCAGGGGCCGCAATATAGGCAGGTCATCATTATGGCCAAATGTCTGAACGCGGTTTCTGGGACCTCTCCACGGTGATCCTCATCCGCATGGTGGCACTTTGTGTCATCGGGTGTTTATCGCTTGTGTGATGTCCTGGTGGGGTAAAAAATCCAATCCAATCCTTCTGTATTCAAGTACCATAACTGACAAAATTATGAAGTGTCTGGAAGTTTTACATGAACATTGGGTGTCGCCACCGAAAGAAGAGGATATATGCTGGTAAATGGATCATTATAGCAGCACAGAGAACCCTTGTTTCCAAATTTATATGGCGTTTATTTTGGCGTTCACGGCAAGTATGCAATACCTCTTCCTTTTGGAACAACCAGATAATGTACAGCAGTACTATTCAACTGGCGAACTGCGGAACAAATTTGACTCTCAGAAGCCTGTGAAGCGACCCGCCGAGCATTGCCAAAACAGTAAAATGTAGCTACTTTAAAGAAACATCAGATAATGTTTTCTCTATGAATCCTTAAAATCTAGTGGTGGCGAATGTGTTGAAAAGAAATATTAATTAGGTGAATTTGTAATGGCGGATACAAGGGAATTCACACCAGCGTAGCAACAGAAAATGCTACAACTATGCGGTCAGCGTTGCCAAGGGATTTTTTTTTTTTTTTTGAACCTAATTTTAAAACAATCCAAGCAATACACAGGAAAGGAACAACAACAAGAACAACAACAACAAAACCCAGACTGTTAAAAAGAACAAATTTTATAGGTACGGAACGAAACATGTACCCACTTTTATCTAGGCAAATTTTTTTAAGAACCCAGATTTCAAAATTTTAACCCAAAGATCCAAATAAAAACCCAGATCTGGGGGACCGTCCTGTAAAAGATACGCAACTAACCTATTAATTAAACAAAACAAATGATGATGGTACACTTTACATGATAATGATTTATAGCACTGTTTCATTTACATTACCCTCGGTCAAAGCGTTAGGTCCTTGAGTAGCAATGTTAGAGCTGATTAAATTTACGCATTAAAACGGTGTCGATTATATTATGTTAATAATCTTTCCACACCTAAGCGTGGGCCACGACGATACCAGTTTTAACATTTTGGCTTGCGAGAAAATTTAGTCGAATAGCCCGGATGTACAGTGTAGACATGCACTTTGTAATCTCTCACACCGTTATCAACCCCAACTGAAATATAAGTGATTTTGTTTTAAGCATCCCAGTCTCAATTCGTATACATTAGAATTACAGTCATTTAATGGCCCAGAGAAAAAGTAAACAGAGACAATTTTTTAAGGCTTTTATTTTGATTCACGTCCATTTACATATTTCAAAGTTACATGATGAATGATATACAAAGGATTGATATTTACAGAACATACTGTATCCAGAACATTCATTTCTCCTCTCTTTCTTCCCACTCCATTTCTAACCACTGGATCTCTCTCTCTCTCTCTCCCTCTCTCTCTCTCTCTCTTTCTCTCCACCCCTCCTTCTTTCCTCGCCCTCACTCACTTTTGGACCATGCAAATTTCACACCACCGTTAGCTTTAACATTTCCGAAACAGGTCCCATGATTATCACGTTACAGGGTCGCTGGACAACCGGTGCAAAGCCAAGCCATCCTTTATTTCGCAGTGGAAGATTTTTGTGAATTTAGTGACTGCCATGGGGGAAAGGGGAGGGGTGGGGCGGCGCGGGGCCGGGGGAGTTATCGGAAGTAATTACACAGAAAGGGGACAGATTTCGGCTAGAAGGACTTAGGCGTGTACATACTATTGACTTAAAATACGGAATGTTGCTAGGGTCAGCAATACACAACTGTGTTCTGTATTGTCTTACTGGGATAAGACAGTGCATAAAAACAATCGCAATAATAAATTCACATAGACTACAAAACACTTCTTCATACTCTGAACACCCCCTACCCCCCCCCCCCCCCTTCCACCACCCACATACACACACGTATATAAACAGAGCATTATGTATACACACATGTAATAAAACACATCATGTCGGTTCCATTTATTTTGTTTCAGTGTGTAGTTTGTAATGTATTGTATTCTTGGTTATCCTCCGAATAACGGTCGGTAAAGAAGGCATCCGCAAAATATCCTTTCGATCCACAGTTCACGTGTCAATTGCGCACTTTCGGTGACTTAATTTGCGGTTCTCCGGCGGTTTCCCGGCGACTACCGCCATCGCCAGGAGTCCCACACGCCGCTCACGCGGCGTGGATTGGGGCTAAACTAGATGGCTAGGACCCACGAGCAGCAGCTTACGCATCTCCTTAAGCTTTGCTAGTGAATCCTAGCCATCTAGTTTAGCCCGAATCGGTGGTCGATGGAGAACCGCAAATTAGACTGTGGCTCGAAAGGATATTTTTGCGGCCGCCATCTTTACCGACCGTTATTCAGAGGATAGCAGTATTCTTTATTTATGTTTATTAAGGGGGCTGGCATATGTGTTTAAGGGACAATAAAGTTCGAAACTTTTTGTAGGTTGAGTAGCCTGACTGTTTCTGAGCTAAAAGTTCTGTATTTGTGGACAGAGAGGTTTCTTATTGTCCATGTTAGATTTCTATATTCTGATAGTAGAATTAGCCGTTGTGTGTGTGGGTTTCCTGTGTGGTGTAAGGGATAGTGTTAAACACGATCGTTCTGTAAACATCTACTCTTTGTTTAGTATGCGTATCCAGAATGTCTTAAGAAGGTTCTCAGTTAGCAAGATTGTTTTACATTCAAAATAAATATGTTCCTCCGATTCTTGAAGATTTCGCCTACACATCTGGCACTGCAATACTGATGTGTATGAATGGAGACGCAGCAGTAAAAAAACACACACACACATTTTTTCGGTAGGGGTGGATAAGGGTGGAATAGATTACAAAGTGCATGTCTACACTGTACATCCCGGCTTTTCGACTAAGTTTACTCGCAGGCCAAAATTTTTAAACTGGGAACGTCGTGGCCCTCGCTTCGGTGTGGAAAGATTATTAACACAATATAATCGACACCATTTTTAATGTGTAAATTTAATCAGCTCTAAGATTGTTACTCACTGGCCTAACGCTTAACCAACGGTAATATAAATAAAACAGTGCAATAAATCATCATGATGTAAAGTGTACAATGATCCTTTGCCTTGCTTAATTAAACCTCACTTGTAATTTATACTGACGTATTTTTAACTTAGCGTTTTAATTTTAAATACACGTTAGCATTGTCACTCCAGTTTTCAAAACAATATTATAAATACTGATTATCCACAGTACTTGTTCTATGTCTTAGTGCTGGGAAAATAAAAAGTAACGAAATTTTGAGTATGCAAAATGTTATTAATTTCAAAAGTTGCATTTCTATTTTCAAGCTAATTTTATCAAATGTGGCTGGTATCATATACAAATGTGGCTGGTATCATATACAAATGTGGCTGGTATCATGACAGAGCAATTCTGGTACAAAAGTGAAAACTGCAGAATAGGACTTTCGAAAATCTGCTTGTCATGTTGTAAAATGGGTATTCGTGCTGTATTTCTTTACCGACAATACACATTCATTGCATAACAAGCACACCGGTTTTGAGTTAGGCAAAGTGGTTAATATAAATATGTGTGTCAGTGTCCAGTTATTATTGAATGCATGATTTTCACATTCCTACCCTGCTCTCTTAAAGCACTTGCCATGGCATCAAGTATTTAACTGAATTATCGAAATGTAGATAATTTACAACACTGTTACTGTTTCAGTTTGTTAGTACACAATCGCGCCTGGTAATGAATATGTGGTTGTGACTTGTGAGTGAATGGACGTTCATGAAAATCTGATTATTATCTGATCACAAGATCACTAGCGGGTGTTCTGCGGTGTCCAGTATGGCTAGTGTTCTGTGGCTCCTAATGCCATTCGTTTGTGTGTACCGGAGGTCACTATTTCGGAGAGTTTCTCGGTAATTTAAGAGCTAATGGTCTGCACTATTCTATTACTTTCATACGTCCCCCGTCCAATATATTTCTTACCTTCTCTGACTGTTTTGTAGAGCGGTTGCTTTCCTTCCCGTTACGTGATTCTTTCGATTATACCTTATTACCTTTAGACATCTAACTGTCAAGTTCTGATATTCTAACTTACCTTTACGCTGAACTAGCTACATTTCCATGCATGAGAAATATGCCACAGATGTATCATTTTCTGCTGCTACTCTGGTGAGGTTCCCTTGTATCTAACTTTTACACTAAACTAATTACATTTTCATTCATAAGACATATCCCACAAATATATCCTTTTCTAATGCTACACTGGTGGGATTCTCTTGTATCTCCAATTTACAAATTCCTGATAAAAATTTCCTTTTGGGATATTCGTCGTCACTAGTTTTTAAAGCTCTGTATATAACACATTTTGATTTTTCTTAAAAATAGCAACATTTAATTGTTTTGGCAACGCTGGCGGGCCACTTCGCAGGCTTCCGAGAGCCAAATTTAGTCCGCAGGCCGCCAGTTGATTAGCCCTGCTATACATCATCTGATTATTCTAAAAGGTCAGGGAATTGTATACTTGCCGTAAACGCAAAACAACAAAATAACCGTCATGTATATAAATTCGGAAAGATGCGTTTTCTGAGCTGCTAAAGTGATCAAACA
The DNA here is from genome assembly GCA_905116865.2 of Candidula unifasciata. Classification (NCBI taxonomy): domain Eukaryota; kingdom Metazoa; phylum Mollusca; class Gastropoda; order Stylommatophora; family Geomitridae; genus Candidula; species Candidula unifasciata. The sequence continues at coordinate 30,380 of CAJHNH020003836.1, forward strand.
AGCATACAACCTCTACTTTCGGTGGCGACACCCACTGTTTAAGTAAAACTGCCACACTTCTCAATTGTTATTATTATGATACTTGATTACAGGTGTTTCTTTATCCTTTCTAATGTAACAAAGTGGAGCCAATTATAGTTAATTCCATTTGCAAGAGTCGGTGAAGTTTATTTAAATTACTTTCGTCAAAACATCCCTTTGCCCATCTTCGTACAGATAAGATCCTGGCCGTATTGTTGTGTCCCAGTTTAGCAGTGTTATAAAGTTTAACTATATTGCGGTGACTCATAACTGTTCGAATCCCATCCTTGACCAGATACATCAAAAGACTATTCCTATTAGAAAATTGTTTCAAGGGACGTAAAAAATACGAAAAATAAGTGAAAAATATCAAGGGAAATAATCCAAATCGATACAATTTTGATGTGACTTTTTGTTTTTCTTATAGACGTTTTCGCGTTTTTTATAGTACTTCACAGCATAATATTGCTATGTAAAACGTTAATATGAATATTTCGATTTAATTTCAGTGAACTATGCTGTTTTCTTTAAGAATGTTTTGAATATTTAAAATTGTGTACAGTCAAACCGTATCTGGTAAATGCACCTGAAACGTGGGGTCTCGTGGAAACCCTGGCTAACTATTAGTCGCCTTTTACGACAAAGTACATATTGTACTTTTCTTCTTCTACTTTTTCTGTAGGCCATTAAAGGCTGTTAATCAAACGTATACGAATGGAGACTCGAAAGATTTTTAATAAATACTCTATTTTTGTTTAGTTGCGGACGGAGAAGTGTGTGAGAGATGACAAATTACATGCCTTCACTGTACATCCAGGCTATTCTACCAAGTTTAATCGCAGGCCAAAGTGTTTCGGCCTTTTGGCTAAGACTAAAGTGTAGCTACACTAGAGACAGACGTGAGGGCTGCCGTTTGGAATACATTTCTACTTCTACCATGGGCAAAGACAAACGCACCAAAAAGTTTGCTCAAGTGAAACGACTTCTCAGCTTAAAAGATTCCAGATTGAAAGCCAAGGATAGAGTTAAAAAGAAACCGAAGAGGAAGCCGAATCCGGAGAATATTTCAGTACGAGAGCTCCCACAGTCATCATCAGCCATGTACTTTAACTACAACACACAGCTAGGGCCACCCTTTCACGTCATTATGGATACCAACTTCATCAACTTCTCCATCAAGAACAAGCTGGATATTGTTACCAGCATGATGGACTGTCTGTATGCCAAGTGTATCCCTTACATCACAGACTGTGTCATGGCGGAGTTGGAGAAGCTAGGTCGAAAGTACAGAATAGCTCTCAAAGTTGCCAAGGACTCACGATTTCACCACCTGACCTGCATGCACAAGGGCACCTATGCTGATGATTGCATTGTGAAGAGAGTTACTGAGAGCAAGTGTTACATTGTGGCAACAAATGACAAAGATCTGAAAAAGCGGATTAGGAAAATACCTGGCGTGCCAATCATGTACATCATACAACACAGATACTCTATAGAGAGGCTACCAGATGCTTACGGTGCACCCAAAATGTGAATGTTGCTGTTGAAAGTTTTTGATGTTATAAATATGCAGATGAAAAAAAAAAAAAAAAAGTGTAGCTTTGCTGCACTGGTCTGGCCAAAAGAGCCCGGGATCGGTCATATCCAAGTCACGGGAGAAACCCAATCGGCAATGCCATCTTAAAAAATCTGCCGGGCGGTTTCTCCGTTCAGTCTGGATTACCGACGTAATATCCTCCGGGTAGTCGGGCAGCCAGACTGGGCATTTGGGGAGACCGACCCGGAGAAAAAAAAAAGTGTTAAAGTTGGGATCGCCGCGGGCCAGTCGCCCAAGCCCAGGTGTGGAAAGATTATAAGCACAATACAGTGGACACCATTTCTAATGGATAACTTTAATCAGCTCTAACATTGTTACTCAAGGGCCTAACGCTTCACGTACGGTAAAATAAATGAAACAGTGCTATAATTCAGTACTATGTCAAGTGAAAGAAACCGAACACAACGAGCTGTGGAGATGAGACACCGGAGAGTAAAACTGCCTCACAACGAGGGAGTATCTGCTTTTGTGTGTATCCTGTGTGGCAAAGACTGCCATTCCCGCATCGGACTTTACAGTCACAGCAGATGCTGTTCCCAAAGCCAGCGGCACATCTCCATAGTCCCCCGGGACTGACGGATGCCACTATGTCAAGTGTACCATAATCTTTAATCATGATCACATTTTTAATTGTAATAGACGTATTTCCAACTTACCGTTGGAATTATAAATTAATGTTAGCATTGTCACCTCAATTTTCAAAACAATATTATTAATACTCTCCACAGTCCGTTTCCTTTGTCCCTGTGAAGGCTAAGGAAAAACAGAAAACAGTTGTAACGTTGCAAAATGTAATTAATGGCAAAAATTACATTTAAATCTCTGAGCTAATTTAATTTTAAAAAAAGGGCTGGTATAAAGTCAAGAGCAATTATCATACAATAATTGCAGTGAAACCTGCAGGATACGACTTTCCCAAATCTGCATGTTTCGTTGTAAAATGTCTCCCTACGCTGTATTTCTTTGACGACAATACACATTCATTGCATAGCAAGCACACTGGTTTTGTGTTAGGCATAGTCGTTATAATAAATATTTATGTTAGTGTCCAGTTGTTATTGATTGCATGCTTTTCACATTTCCACTTTGTTGTCCTAATAGCACTAGCCATCGCATATAGTATTTAACTAATTTTTTTATAATGTAGATACTTTAAAGTCGGCTCTGTGGCTAAGTCGATGCGAACGCTTCGTAATGCTTGGAAGTATATAACTAAATTAATAAAATGTAGATACAATAAAATACTGATACTGTTTAAATTTGTTAGTGCACAATTGTGTCCGACAATCTATAACTCTTTGTGGCTTGTGTGTGAGCAGTCCGACCAGACCACAAAATCACTAGCAGGGATTCTGCTCGGTCCAATGTGGCAAGAGTTCTTTCCCTTCCAATGCCATTCGTTTGTGTGTACCTGGCTACCTGCGGCCTCCATTGACCGTGTGTCATCGGGTGTTTAACGCTTGTGTGATTTTCTTGTGGGGTAAAAGAGAATAGACAGATAGACCGTCTTGTTGAGCGGTTGCTTTCATTCCCATTGCTTGATTATTTTGTTATTACCTTTGCCCCCCCCCCCCCCCCCGCCCCCAAAGGAGAAGTTCTGCTTACGATTAGAAATAATTTATGCATTGAACGTATTACATTTTCATGCATGAGACATATCCCACTGTTGTGGTATTTTCTATTCCTACGCTGGTGCGAGTTCAGTTGTAACTCCGCATGACATATTCCTGATAAATATTTCTATTTTAAAACATTCGTCACCACATGTTTTTGAAGATGTCTATACAACAGATAAATTTATTTTTATTTAAAGTAGCAGCATTTCACTGTTTTGGCAACGATCGGCTGGCCACTTCACAGGCTTAAGTGAACCAAATTCAGCCCGCAGGGCGCCAATTGAATAGCCCTGCTGCACATCATCTGGTTGTTCCAATAGGTCAGGGAACTGCATACTTGCCGTAAACACAAAACAACATGACACATGCCCGGTAAATCTGGAAAGAAGCGTCCCTGTGCTACTTTAATGATCCATTTACAAGCATTCAACCTCTACTTTCGGTGGCGACACCGACTGTTTAAGTAAACGGCCAGACGATTCTCAGTTTTTATTGTTATGGCACTTGATTACAGGGTGTTTCTTTTTGTGGCGGTGGCGACACCCAATGTTCATGTAAAACTTCCAGACACTTCATAATTTTGTCTGTTATGGTACTTGAATACAGAGTGTTTCTTTTTCTATTCTTGTGTATTGAAGCGACGCAAATTATAGTTTATTCGACTTGCAAGAATCAATACAGTTTATATAAATTACTATTATAAAACATCCCATTGCGCATCTTTGTACAGGTTAGATCTTGGCTGTATTGTTGTGTTCCAGTTTAGCAGTGTTAAATTGTTGAACCATATTGCTGTGACTCATAATTGTTTCATTCCCATCCTTAACCTGTTACTTCTAAAAACCATTCATGTTGGAAATTAGTTCCAAGGGAAGTAAAAACACGAAAAATAAATATTTTTTAACAAAGGGAAATAATCTAGACTGATAAATTTCTGATGTGACTTATGGCTTTTCTTATATTGATTTAGGCATTTTCAATAGTATCTTACAGTATAAAAGTTATATTTCGAAACTTTATATGATAGTATTGGTGCAATTTCAGTTATCCATGCTTTTTGCTACTAAAATGATTTCAAATTTTTAAAATGTTAAGGATACGAAACGGATCTAGAAATTGCATCTGCGACGCTGGGTGTCGTGAGAACAATGATTTTTCATTAGTCGCCTTTTACGACAAAGTACATATTGTACTTTTCTTCTTCTACTTTTTCTGTAGGCCATTAAATGGCTGTAATTCTAATGTAAACGAATAGAGATTCGCAACCTTACAAATACACACAATTTGTGGGGGTTGATTAGTGTGTGAGAGAGGACAGAGTACATGTCTACACGAACGCCCCCTCAGGCCAGGCCAGCAGGCAGGGGCCGCGGACGACCCATGTAGTGTCTGTCTGTCTGCTCATTGTGTCTGGTGATATTGACCACTGACTCATCATAGAGAGATGAAGTGTGTCCACATCTATCACAGAGCTTTGTCAACTCTTTATCAGACATCATTTCAGTATGTTTACATCTACAGCAACATATTATCTGTGATGCTCATCAGGCGTACACTACAGTAACAGCTACATAGCTTTGGAACAAATCCATCTTTTTAATGAAATGACAAGCCATTGCTGTAATATATTTGTCATTTTGACCAGGATCAGTGCAAGCCTTGCCATAGAAGTTTCTTTTCTGTCCATCATTTGTCATTCTGTTTCTGCAGTATGTATCTGGCGAGACACAGAGAACTATGCCAGACGATAAGTTGTACAACCTGTTGTTTTTTGTTTGAATGAGAAACTTGGACATACTTTGCTTTCTGTTAAAGCGTTTTTTTTTTGAGTTGTTGTCTTTGTCTTGGCTCGATTGTGAACATTAAATCATTACCATTCAACTGTGAAAAAAAAAAATGTTACAGTTGGGATCTTTACAAGCCAGTTGCCTAAGCCAAATATGGAAAGATTTTTAACGCAATATAATCTACAATTGTTAATGCGCAACTTTAATAAGCTCTTGCATTGTTACCAAGGCCTAACGCATAACCTACAGTAATATAAATGAAACAGTCCTATAAATTGATGATGCTGTCATGTGTACCATGATCTTTTGTAATGATTAATAAATACTCATCTTTAATTAAAACTTATGCATTTCCAACCTACCATAGGAATAATAAAGACACGTTAGCTTTGTCACTGCAAAATGTAAATAATGGCGAAAGTCGTATTTCAGTTTTGAGCTAATTATATGACTGAGTGACTTTCTACCCCACTAGGACATCACACAAGCGATAAACACCCGATGACACAAAGTGCCACCATGCGGATGAGGATCGCCGTGGAGAGGTCCCAGAAACCGCGTTCAGACATTTGGCAATATGTATGGCTTGCCTATATTGCGGCCCCTGGCAAAAGCCAGAGTAGGGCTTCAAATGACAAAAAATTTCGTCCTAAAAAGGACGAAACTGGATATCGCAATATTCTCTTAACAAAATTGTAAGTATCCAAAGTTCGTTTCTCATGTCTTTGAGCAGAAAAAAAAAAAAAAAAACAATTCAAGTTATAACTATGCAAAATGTAAATAATGGCGAAAGTCGTATTTCAGTTTTGAGCTAATTATTTGACTGAGTAACTTTCTACCCCACTAGGACATCACACAAGCGATAAACACCCGATGACACAACGTGCCACCATGTGGATGAGGATCACCGTGGAGAGGTCCCAGAAACCGCGTTCAGACATTTGGCCATTTTTATGGCCTGCCTATATTGCGGCCCCTGGCAAAAGCCAGAGTGGGGCTTCAAATAACAAAAAATTACGTCCTGAAAAGGACGTAAGGAATTGTAAGTTGTAAGTATGTCTTTGAGCAGAAAAAACAATTCAAGTTATCACTATGCAAAATGTAAATAATGGCGAAAGTCGTATTTCAGTTTTGAGCTAATTATATGACTGAGTGACTTTCTACCCCACCAGGTCATCACACAAGCGATAAACACCCGATGACACAAAGTGCCAACATGTGGAGGAGGATCACCCGTGGAGAGGTCCCAGAAACCGCATTCAGCATATTTATGGCCGGGCTATATTACGGCCCCTGGCAAGAGACAGGATGGGGCTTCAAAATAACGAAAAATTGCATCTTACAAGGAGATGACTGATAGAAAGCAATAAACTCTTCATGCTGTGTTTCTTTTCTGTCGATACACCTTCATTGCAAGGCAAGAAAACTGGTTTTGAATTAGGCATATAATATTTAAAAAAAAAAAAAGTTAGTTGCGTGTCCTTTACAGGACGTTGCAGAACCAACCCTAACAGCCCCTGGCTGTTGTTTGGTTTCTCTAGGCAATTTACATCCAGTAGTTTGCCATTGCTTTCTGGACGGTCGGCTTTCTTGATACCACTGTCGAAACCAACGCAAGGCGCATTGCCCACAGCTGGGATGGAACCTGGCATCCCGGCATTACGAAGCGAAGCGTTCGCATCGACTTAGCCACAGAGCCGACCATATAATATAATATATACATATTTCAGTGTCCAGATTCTGTTGATTGCACGATTTTCACATTTCCACTCTGCTGTTTTAATTGCACTAGTCATGGCATATAGTATTTAACTAAATTATTAGAATGTAGATACTTTAAAACACTGTTACCGTTTCAGTTTGTTAGTGCACAATCGTGTCCGGCAGTCTGGTAGCCTGGTAGTCTGGTAGTCTGGTAGCCTTAGTTTCAGCTTCATAGCAAACGGGTCGCCCCATCTTTGCTCCGCTCCTCTGCCAACGAAAAGCGCACAGAATTTTTATCACAGTATTAGAATTGCACTTCATCATTGATGGAAGCAGAAGTCGCCAAGTCCGGCAATCTATGACTGTTTGTGACTTGAGTGTGACCAGACGTTCAGGAAATTCTGATTCTAATCTGATCAGAAGATCACCAGCAGGTGTTCTGCATCGTTTAGTGTGACTAGTGTTCTTCGAGTGCCAGTGCCGGTGGCTATTATTTCGGAGAGTTTCTCGGTAATCTAAGCCCTAACTGTCTTGGCCATGCTGGTTTTATCATACGCCCCCTGTCCAATAAATATCTCACCTTCATTGACCGTCTTGTTGAGCGGTTGCTGTCCTTTGCATTTCTTGATCCTACCGATTCTATCTTATTACCTGTGGCTCCCAACTGGACAGTCCTGCTAACTATTCGAAACAATTTTGACACTGAACTAATTACATTTCCATGTAATGATCATATCCCATAGTTATGGTATTGTCTATTTCTACGCTGGTGTGAGTTCAATTGTATCTCCGCATCATAAATTACTGACAAATATTTTATTTGGCACATTCGTCACCACTAGTTTTTAAAGATGTATATAAAACAGACTATTTGATTTTTAAATAATGCGGATACAATCAGTCGTCATCATCAATTCTCGTTATGCCTAGTGGCACATGAGGACTCAGAGAGAACTTTCCATGCTTTCCTGTCCTGTGCAATCTTCAGTGCAGTTTTCCATGTCAAAGATGCCGCACTCAGGTCACATTCCATCGTTCGTCTTCATTTTGTTTTTGGGCGCCCTGTTTTCTCTTTCCCTCTGGTGTCCATGTGAGAGCTGTTTTGTCAGGTATATCAGGATTCATTCTCATAACGTGGCCAAAAGTGCTCCCAATGCTGGGTTTTTCACCCCAGATCTGGGTTTTTACTTGACGCCTGGGGGAAATCTGGGTGTTTTTTTAAAAATATATCCTTATATAAAAGTGGTAAATGTTTCGTTTCGTAAATATAAATTTTGTAAATTTTAACAATCTGGGTTTTTTTATTTGTAGTTTTGTTCTTTGTCTTTGTATTGCTTGGGTTTTTGTTCAGCTTAGCTGGGTTTTTCATAAAAACCCCATTGGCAGCCCTGGCAAGCCATTTGCATCTTCTCTTGGTGATCATACTGTCTAAAGTTTCTTGGTTTGTGACAATACATTGCACAATTTATTGCGAGGGATATTTCGCTGTATCTCATCAGTTGCGTTACTACAGAGTTGTATCATCATACAATAAAGCACAAACCTGAATAAATTCAACAGAAATGCAAATAGTTTCTTCGATACATTGTCTCTGTTTCATGGCCGCCGGAAGCGCAAACGTAGTCACCTGACTTACCAGGGTAACTCCAAATGTGATTTTTATTGGGGAAAAGTTACATTTTACTGTTTTGGCAACAATCAGCGGGCCACTACACAGGCTTTGCAGAGCCAAATTTGGTTCGCAGGCCGCCAGTTAAACAGCCCTGCTGTATGTACATATCTGGTTGTTCCAAAACGAAAGGGAATTGTATTTCAGCCACGTTTATTCTGCCGAGTACACACTCAGTTATAGTTTTTTTCTTTGTCCTACTGTTTCCAATCAAATATTTTCGTTGGCATTCCTCTGTCATTTACTGGGGATCGAACTATGGTCTCATGGAAGAGAGTCAATCGCCCTATCCACTCGGTCAGCCGTAAGCTTCAGAAATTATCTTTCTGAATCGATACGGTCCATTGTATTGAAGGATCAAAGCAATACAAAGCGGAGCCTGTTTCAACAGTGGTCCCTATCGATAGAATCAATTCCTGTGAAAGTGTCCCCGTGTCTAGCTGGCGTGAAAACGATTCTATGGTTGTGTCAAATATGGCAGCAATAATATTGAATTTCACCTATTAGCGTAACTGAACATGCTAATATTGTGTATGTTTAGGCTGTCAATCTAAGCAATCGATCATTTTAATCAATCAATCAGTACAAGGCCAGTTAGTGTTTTCTTCTTCTCCTTCTTTCTTGATCACTCAAGCGACAAGTGATAGTGAGGGATAGAACGATTTGTAGGGAGGTAGTTGAGGTCCTATGCTCCACTGGGGGGTTTGAAAGGCACAAGAAGACTAGACAATATTATTATGTAACCGATACACAGTGCCCTAGTATTTCTTCTTCTTCTTCTTTTCCACCTTGTACCTCATCAAAGTGTCGGGGGGAGATGTAATGTTCGTTGATGAGCTCTGTAAAGAGCACTATTTAGACTGATGTTCATTTCTCTAAGGCTGTTGTTAATGCCATCATTCCATATTTTCAGAGGTCTTCCACTCGCCCTAGTATGACTGTGCTATATGGCTGTACAGTTAAAACTGTACTGTATGTCTGTACAGTTAAAACCTTTCAATATAGTTATACGGTTAAAACGGTACTGTAAAGGGTATACGTTTAAATCTGTTCTGTATGGTTAAACGGTTCAGGCTGTGATACATAGCTATACGGTTAAAACTGTGCTATATGTCTGTACAGTTAAAAATGTGCTATATGGTTAAAACTGCGCGACATTTCTATGGGTTAAAAATATTTTATATGCCTACACGCCTAAAAATGTGCTGTACGGCTATACAATTACAA